>PVLA01003761.1:0-200375 GCA_004027455.1 Hydrochoerus hydrochaeris
GAAGAAGAAGAAGAAGAAGAAGAAGAAGAAGAAGAAGAAGAAGAAGAAGAAGAAGAAGAAGAAGAAGAACGGGAGGTCTTTTATCTTGTTCTCCATAGTGCGGATGGCCCTGTGATGGGCAGAGAGCAGGACAGGTGCAGAACAGAGGGAGGACTGAGTGGAGACACTCAGAACCTTCCAGTGTCAGGAAGCCCTGGACTCCTTTCCCACCACTCAGTCATTCTCCTGTGATGAGTGTGGAGAGACTAGGGGTGTTTGTCTTCATTTCAAAAGCCAGAGAAATCCATTCGGTAAGCAATGACCTGTTAAGTAAACCCTTTCCTTGTCAAGATAATGTTCAACTTAACCCAGCTATAACTAACCCATAAGCCAATAACCAGCAAGGCCACTGACCCTGGATCTGTGCGGGCTCTGTGAAGTTCTGCAGGTAAAGGAACAAAAGTCCCTGACCAAAGGCAGGCGAGCAGGAATACTGGCCTTCTCTGGCATGCTGTGTTTACAGGACACCTGGAAAGACCTGGAAAAAATGGGAAGGAGATTAGAGTTCAGGGCTGGGGCTCAGGTTAGTGCTCCATGGCTGGGTACAGTTAGGCAAAATTGTGAAGCAATTTTGTGAGCACTATCTATCAGAGCCCCAGCCTCAGTCACCAACTCCTAGGAGATAAAGTAGGATGTTTAGGAGAAGAAAGGAAGACAGAATTTTGAGAGCATTCTGTAAAGTGGGCCAGGACATCGGGTATGAAACCTCAGGTAGAGGAATTTACTCCCATGAATGGAGTTGATTCCCAGATTTGTATTTGGAAACCATATGCAAGGAGCAAAGCAACAATGTAGTGTGGGTAGGGGAGCAATCGGTAGACACAGGAGGATGTCACAACGGCAAAGATTGGCACAAGAGGAGACCATGGTCCCACTGCTCCATGACTATAGAGATGCCTAAAGCTGGAGAGGCTTTGTAATTTGCCTGTATACCGTAAGATCTTCAGGTTGAATAGTGAGTTAGGTAAGTTTCTTAGGCTCTCAGTACCTCAGTTTTCCCAAGTAGGAAATGAGAATATTATTGCCTACTTCATAAACTTGTTGTGGCCTCTAACATAGTAATTAAGTTACTTATGGTAAGCACAGTAACCTAAATTTGTTTTTTTGGTACCGGAGAACGAACTCACAACCTCACACTTGCCAGGCAGGTGCTTATGCTGCTGAGCCATCCTAAACAGTCTTATTCTCTGTGTTCTGGTCAGTATCTCTCTGCTTTAAGTCTTGTATGCACAGCCTCCCTGCAAAGAACTCTGCAAGATGCAAACTGCTAGATCTTAGAGAATGCATTCTAGAGAACAGAGCAGACAGATCCTGGTGGCATTTTTGCCCATGTATCAGTTACCTGTGCCCTCCTTCTATTCACCTGTTCATTCCTGAGGACTGGAACTTGATGCTGTCATAGGCAGTCTTTGGAATAATAAAATGAGCATGGATTAGATTCAAAGACTGGGCTTAAGTCTTAGGTTACTTAGAAGCTGCATGGTACGGCACAAGTTACTTGTCTATTTCTATGTTCTGTTCTCTCATTAGTAAAAGGAATACAAATAGCTCCCTTGTCATAATGAAGATTACTGGCATTGCTATTGAAATGCTGGCCCTGTCTGATGTGTGACAGTCACTGATAGATGGTGATAACTGCTATCATTATTGAAGAACCCCTAGCACCGACCACATACTGGGTACACATTCAATGGATTAACGAAGTGTCTGCCTGATTTCTTTATGGCTGGCTCTCTCTTTTGCTTTGGGCCCTTCAACAAAACATACCCTGAGAAGCTAGTTCAGCAAGTTCATTTTAGAGATAAGAAAACTGAGCCCTGTCAGTGGATATAACTGAGCCCTGTCACCAATCAATTCTGGAACCTAAGAATTTGGGCTCAGGATAATCAATTCTGAACTGTTCCCACCATCAATGTGGCACTTTCTTAGGAGGTGCCAATTACATTTTTGTCCCAAACTTATTTCAGGATTAACTTCTCATTGCTCTCTCATCAGGGGAAGTTAAGTTCTGAAACCTTCAGAGGGACCCATAGACGGATAGCTGTTTAAGCTGAGCAGAGTCTAATGCTCCTAGGGCCAAAACAAACAGAACACTGATCTCTCTACTGCCCCTACAGCCAAGCATTGTTTAATGTCCCCACTTTCCATGAGGCTGTTCCATGGAAAAAGAAAAATCAAAGTTCACCGGGTTTCCAGTGTTCAAAATAAACCTCCAACCTATACAGATTCATAGACTTACAATTTCTGTCAATCAATTCTTGGTTTATGTAATCAAATAATCTTGCCTTTTTAGCTGTCCTAAATAATACCCACAGGTAGACATTTGTAAATATATACAAGTTGTCTTTATGTGTAATTCAACAGGTCTCGGCAGCCCCACAGGGTATCATTTGCCTAAAACCAGATTAACAAACCTCCATCCCCAGCCTTCTCTGAAGGAGAGGATTACAAGGTTTCAGAAGAATCACTGAACTGAAGCAATGAGTGCACAAAAATATATGCAAAGATGAGAGAGAGAGAGACAGAGACAGAGACAGAGAGAGAGAGACTAGGGTAAGTCTCTGGCTTTCATTAATCTTCAGTGGGGTCCATTAGTACTTCAAATATGTTGAAGTCTTTGGCCACTTTTCCAAGTTCTTAGAGTAAGGAGGAAGTGGAGCTGAGATACAGCAATTGCTCATGCCAGTGAAAGACCCCTATTGTATCAAAGTCTTCAAACTCCTCTCTCAGCTCTGTTATTTAGGGCTACAAGTTTGTTCTCCTGGTGGAAGAAACAGATTACAGAAACTCGTGTCTTAGAGTCAACAGTATCTAAGGCTTTGGGCAACAGAACCTGATGATTTGTGAAGAGAAGAATCTTTCAGAAGCCCCAGCATTAAGGTTAGATATGCTTGTGACTTCCTGGGGACAGCCTGCTGGGAGACACTGTAGGACCAGATGTGAAAAATGTCACTGCCAGATGTAAGTTTTTGGCTCCTAGAAATTCCTGGATCAGAAATTCCTGATCCATGGGCTCTTCCTGCTGACTCTGGGGACTAGATTCTAGTTTGGGAAGAGGATCTTTCCTGACACCCTTAAACTGGGCTCTTAAACCCTGGCAGTTAAATGAACTGGAAGAAAAGACTTGTTAGTTCATTGAGTACATAAGGAGTTTGAGCTTGGAGCTCAAATGGAGTTAGGGTTTTTTTGTTTTTGTTTTGTTTTGTTTTTGTTTCCTAAAGGGACTTTTTAAAGACAACATTTTATTCCATTTCTCTGGGCTGCTCCAGCACACCTTTGATCCCAGCTCCTCCAAGATAAGATGTTAAAATTTTCCAAGTTCTTTTCAATTTCACTTCACACACATGCAGGTTAATATTTTGCTAGAAACTCAAGAATACTGCTAAACAGATACCGGGAGTCTTCCTCTGTGAAGTTCCATCCTTTCTGTAATTCAGCTCCACAAACCCCAGCCACTGTGGCCTCTTCAACTTCTTATCTGTTTCCTTGACTCAGTGTGTGGGTTATGGTCGTGGGTTCCCTCACCCTGTACCACAATTTAGAATTATTTTCCAGGCAGAGAGCATGGTCATCATCTGCTCACATCCTTTGTTTCCCTGGTTTGAAGAACCCTAAGCCCACACTGCTCATGTCTACTGTTCATAAACATTTGTTTTGTATATTTTGTTCTGGATTCTAGTTGTTTATAGAAGGAACACATATCTTGTACTGGGCACTCTTTCAGAGGCAGAAAGTGAGTTTCTCAATCATAAGTCTGACTCTTGCAGGCTTGGTGGTACACACCTGCAATCCCAGCACTCAGGAGGCTGAGGTAGAAGGATCTCCAAAAATTCAAGGTCAGCCTGCACTACATAACCAGATCTTGTCTCAAAACAAAACAAAACAAAACAAAACACCCATAAATATAAATCTGACTCTTAACATACGGCCTCAAGTCCCATTCTCCATTTACTGAGGTGCTACCACAGGGTGTAATTATGGAAACCAATTAAGTATATAGCAGTTTATGAATTAAATATGTGTATTTAGTAAGTGGTAATTTGGAATAAATGACAAAATCTGTGATAAGAAACTAAGTGTGTCGGTCATCACACTTTCAGAAAGCTGGCAAAATGAGTAGATTTGATTTGATTTTTGCAGTAATTTTAATGTTTTCCAATAAGTCTGAACTAAAAGTTCAATTCCACTTGACATTATTAATGTCAAATGTTAAAATATACTTTTAAAAATCACAAAATCATCCCTTATCTCTTTCATTATGTAAGCCCTTGATACTGTGCATGCAGGGCCATCAGGTCACCTTCTCATCAGCACTCAGACTCCCTTTAGGCAGATCCATTGCTTAAATTACATTTGGATGACTTGACTCCCAGGTAAAATAACTGAAGCAGAGAAAGGGAAATTGAGGTTATGCTGTAGAGTTCTTTCAAAAGGGTACAATTTAATGTATATTAAATTCAGAAGCATAATTTTAATATCAAGAAATATTTTCTCCAAAAAATATGAGAGCATTTAATGAAGCTATCGAAGATGTAATTTTTATTAACTTTAATTTTTGCAAATTATAATTCAGAATTAGAAAAATAATTGATGTTAGCAGACATCCACACGGACATGAATGAGAATTGGTCCCACCAAATTGGGGCTCCTGGTATTTGTGTGGCTGCCCGCCCCGAGCAGTTTTCAATTCCTGTGGAAAAGACAGGCGTCCAGAAGTTCTGCAAAGTATAACACAAGAGAAAGACCATCAGGTGCTGCCAGTGTCACTGAACAGTTCTGCTCCTATTTTATAACAGTAAAAGGTAGCTAGTAAAGACTTCTTAGAACACACACGGATATATTCTGCATCCTGTTATAACTGCTGTCCTTAAATACCTGAATTTTCCTTTTCTCCTGCTCTTATCATCTCCAACTAATGGTATTGCTCCAATTTCCTTGTTTTGGACATAGCAACACCATCTAAAATATGCATAATGAGAAAGCGGCTACCACAGCACTGACTCTGCTTTATTTGTTTCTACTAACACTGTTTATACATTTCACTTAAAACCACTGCAGGATGGTGATATATATCGTGTGTGTCATTCCCAAGCCCTCTCCCTACACTGAGGTGCTCACTCTAGAGAGCCCTTTCTCATCCCCATCGTGGTCTGGGAATTTTATCTTTGTAATCCCATGGAAAGGCTATTGGAAGCCTAGCAAGTTAATTCCAATCTACCGCCTCCAGTACAACCCATGGTGAGAATAAAGCCGCTAAGGCATATTAATAATCATGTGGAGCAAGGGGTCCTAAATCCAGTCAGGATGAAGGTTCATTGGAACAAAGGCCTCAACTTGGATTTTATTGATTCGCGAAGAAAAGAGTGGCTTGAGGGTGAGTGACTGTGAGAATGGCAGGAAATTCATGGTACTGCCAGCTGGGCTATGTAGGAGGCCTGACGGCACCTCTGTAATATGGAGAGAGAAGGGTAAGCAGAAAGACCAATCCGTATAACACAACTGAGGTAGCATTTAATGTTTTGGGGCTGATACTTCAGCTCTGATGTGCAAACTTTTTTGCTATGAGAAGTCAACGCCTGTCATGTCGAGGCTCGAACCCAGCTGACGGCCTGGAGCTCTCCATCCTGCCCAGCTCAACCATGTTTGGGAGTCACAGGGCGGAGAAACAGCAACAGTAGCCTAGTTTCAAGGATTACACATCAGTGCCTCAGATAGCCCTATTTACATTGCTTGGAGCCCATTGAAGGGAAAAGGAAATGGCCCAGCCAGCTCTGTACGTATCAGTACATGGAGATAGGGCCAGTGTTAGCCAAGTGGAAGTAATGGTTCTTTGTTTAAGAAGAGTCCTCCAGGTGGTCCTCCATGGTTCACACTCATTTTCACTTTGTTAACAGAAAGGAAGCCCACCTGAAAAAAGGTTCAATTCCCAAGTGACCCCATGGTCTACTGTGTTTAGTGTCTCCTTCAAACAACTTAACCTTTTCCAGATAGCGTCTTTCATTGTGGTCTAATTAAGTGGCCCCACTACTGATTTTATGTCTTCTTCAGGGGCAGAAGGAAGCCCCCAAATCTTTGTGTTCCCATTTGTACTAGCCCAGGGAGCAGCACCCTAGTCCTTAATACAAACATGTTCTCTTTGATCCCATGGTATGTGCCTTGGTGTTCCATTATACTTACCAGAGTTTAAGCATGGTCTCAAGTTAGCCATAGTCAGAAGATACTCTGGACCTAAGAATTTTTCATACGTTGTTTTGTTCCCTAGGCTAGTCAAACATTCTGTGTCGTCACTGAACAGCAGGTCCTTGCTCGAAGACTCAAACAGCTGGAACATCATATATTCAAATCCATTTCTTCCAAAGAGCTCCTAGGTCAGACATACAGACAGAAAGTGACCATGGGCTCCAGAAATCATGGGGCTGTGGGTTCTGTGTAGGAAGACCTGAGTCTTTTGGACTGTTCAGCTCCAGCCTCTGGGAAACCTGAGACATAGCACCAGCTTAGGAGATGCATGGAGAAGCATAGTTTCTGGGTTCAAATCTTGGCCCTGATTTTTCTTTGTTGTGTAAGTTTAGGAAAATTCTCTGTTGAGTTCAATGAACCTTAGTTTACCCACTTGTAAATAGATGTATGTAAAGTAGCTGGTAAATAGAAAAAGCTCCAAGATTGCCACTTTGCTGCTATTTGGCCAACCAGAGAATGATGTTTTCAGATTTCTGCGTCATGCTTTCACATCTTTCCACTGCCTGAATCCCTTGCCTCTTCTATGATCTGCATCAGCTTTGGGTGCCCAATCATCTCTGCCTTTTTGTTCCCATCTCCTTTCTTCCTTTGCCCATTTCCCTGTGGCCAAGGTGACAGTTTATCTATGTGGGACTTGCCTTTTCGCATGTTCAATGACAGGGTCATAATTCGTATGTCTCTCTGCTATGTGGCTTGTACCACTGGTGTGTGACTATCCCACTGGGTGGCTTTTTATTAACTTTATTGTAAAAAGACTAATAAAAGTAGTTAGATCCATTTGTAGCATCAGTGGTTCAAACTGGTAGGAACATGTTAAAAGCCTACAAGAACCTCTCATGCTGACGGTTTTTCCTGGATGATCCTCTAACTGGGACATGTGGTATATACTAAAATATGAATTTCTTATTTGCAGAACCTCCAAGAAAGAGAAAGCTGGTGTTAAAGGCAGAGGAGGCTTTTGGCTTTCCCTAAGATTATCTAGATATGTTGTTTGAATGTAACAATTTTCCAGAATGGATATCGTTGTTCTGCATTGCAAGCAAACATCAAAACAAAATATAGAACAAAAAACAGTGCCCAGCCTGTCCAGCTTGCAAAAATACATTTGGATCCACCCATAGGTCAGGCAGAGCAATTTCCATTCTGCTTTTCCTGTACTTAAGCTTAGCCTGGCAAGAAGGGCACTGAGCCAAGTCCTTTACCTCTGCCACAGAAGAGAAAGAAAAGGTTCACTCTCATAATCAAGTCCACAAAGGTGCCAGGAATCTGCTCAAGTGAGTCTCAAGCCAATACTCAGAGGCTCACATGTCTAAGCTTTTCTCAGTCTTAATTATCCCCAGAACAGGACATAAACACAGCACCAGTGGTAATCACAGGCAGGGCTGGGGGACCCAGGTCCCATTGCCCAGGGAGTGTGTGAGGTTGGGCTGGGTGCATCTGTGCCTCTCCACAAAGGAACTAAGCACCTGGCTGGCATGGAGAGGGACCTGTGAGCCCATACCTGTTGGTTGAAGAGTATTCTGCACACAAAATCTGCCCTATCTTTCCTTGAGATCACAGCATGATTTGGCACTATGGCCAGGTGGCAGCTCTTAGCCTCCGTCACAGGCTTCTTGGTGCCATCGAGGCACAGCAATTCAAAGTCATCCTGCTTCAGATCCTTAGCCCATGCCTCAGGATTCTTCCCTAGGAAGAGAAACTTGGATCAGCCACATCTGACAGCCTTGGTCACGGTACCCTCACCTCAGGAGGAGACCACCAGCCATGCCTGGGAATCACTAAACACACATAATCAGAACCTTTTTGGTTAGAAAATTTTCAGTCCTATTAAAGGTAAAGATGTCTTAAAACAGGCCAGAAAAAGAACTAACCAGAAAGGAAAAGATCAATAAATTGAAGTATATTAAAATTAAGAAAGTTCTATCAAAACACACCATTAAAAAAGTGAAAACGCAAGCCACAGAGAGGGTCAGAATATTTTTTCATATGTATGGCAGGCAGAAACTTGCATCCAGAATATATATATATATATATATATATATATATATATATAGTCATAAATCACAAACGTCAGACATGTAGCTTCTCTGTTGAGTCCAAGGCTAATGTGATAATCAGTGTCCACCCTAGAATCTAAATAGATAGGAAGAATTATCTCATTCCCCAAGTTGAAAATATTATGACTTGATATTATTAATATAAGTCACTGGATCCTGGTAGGGTTAATAAAACTCCCCAGTGTCCCTGTTAATAGTGATTCCACATGGGAGACTTGGCGTTTTCTCAGGTAGCAGAGGAAATGCAGGTACGTACCGTTAGTGTTCTGCAGGACTGTGGAGTGCTTCACAAAGGCTACATCTCCCTTCTCCACCAGACATCTGCACAGTAAGGGCCAGATCCATGAGGAGTGGAAGTGGAAGGGAGGGAGGGTCAGGAGGCAGCAAGAGGGAATCACACCCCTTGCATATATCCTACACTTCCTGCCATGCAACCATGACACCCATGTCATCCCTGGGCATTCGAGTGAGACGGAAATAAAAAGAGAGAGCTGTCTATTGAGTTTAAGTCATGGACAACTATTGTTTAGGTCCTGGTTTCAGATCCTGATGAGTTTCTCTAGAGGGGATGCTCATGTTGTCTTAGGAACAGGGATATCCAAGGGATGGCTCTCTGATTGGCCCAAAATTCCTAACTTCAGGGTTACAGTGAGTGTGGAAGATGTGACTTTGAAGGAGTTTCATCTCACTCATGTCAGGTTAGTATTAAGAAGATGGAATGTGCCTAACTGGACATTTGTTTGCTCCTAATCCCACAATCAGTGTGTGTCTGTGTGTAAGAGATAATCTTGAAGAGGAACACGTTAAAAATCAGGCTTGTTTCATTCAGTCAGTTGGAAGTGACTCTTAATGACCGGGAGCACCTCTCTCTGTCTCACCCTCTCCCCTGACTGCAGGTGCCTCCATGCCCACTAGAGTCAATTACTCCTGTTCAAATTTACTGAAGTCTCTCACCCTACTTCTTTCCTTCACACCTCTTCATAGAATTGCTTCCTGGGCCATGATGGTCATCTATCTTAGGTGCCCTTAAGGTTAGGCAGACGGAGACCTTCCTGATCATTAGCTTCATCTGGGCAGTCCTCCAGCCTTGCTCTACTCTAAATCAGTGGTTGGCTAAGTTGTAGGCTAGGAACCTGCAGCATCTGTATCAGGGTGAAATCTGTTAGAAACTCAAGTACTTGCCCCACCAGACCTGCTGTAGGGTGAGAAACTCTGGAGGTGGGACCCTCGAATCAGCTTCAAGTGTGAGGACTGCTGCTTCGGACAACCACACACCTACTCCACCCTCCACAAACCTGCCTCTCACACCCTGCTGCTCCCACTCTCATGTACTCTGACGTGTGTTCCTGCTTCCCAGTGAATGACGAAAATCTTACATGACTTTCTCCTTGCATCACCCTCCAGGCCTGCCAGCCCGTTCCCAGGAGTTCTCTCCCTCCAGGCAGATAAGGGAAGGAACACCCCCACTGCCACCACCCCGCAAAGTCTGCATCCTGGCTCCATCCACACTTGCAGGAAACTTTTGCTGGGTACACTTTCTCTTATAGTGTTCACTGGAAAAGTTTATCAGCATTTATATGTCTTTTATTTAAGACCCAAACCCTTCCCTGAACCCACACTACTCCCAGCAATGGATCCCTCTTTCCTGCCCATTCAAATGCTAAAAAGCAATCAACCTTCCTAACCCACCAACAAGTATTTATACCGCCTTCCCTGTCCAGCTTCTAGGAGCAGTGTGCTCATGCCAGGGTCACCAGATCCGGAGCTGGTTTTCAGCAGTACTCTATGTTATCTCTCAAATTCATCTTTTCCTCCCATGATTTGCAATGTCATCCTTGTTATTGGCCAAATTGCATTAGATCTCTGAATTTCTGTGGGAACTCTCTCTTCTACTTACGTATTTTTTCATTTGTGTACCAGCCACCCTATATAACTGTAATATGATTTTTTAAATCTATCAAACATAAAACTTGTGTAATTTTACTTTCAAAATTGTGGCTCTTAGCTGTTCCCTTGAGCCTAGTCACTTTTTTGAGAACTGACTCCCTCTGACTAAGCTCACTTCAATCTACCTGGTCTCAGTGGAAGCAGCTGTGTCTTTAAATATCACTTCACTGCATGCATGAGCTGTTTGGGCAGGAAGCTGTCCTCTAGTAAGGGGCCCACAACCCTCTCCCGCTAGAATTGAGACTCCTGTGTGATCGTCTCTGCTTGCTTCTTTACAGTTGAGGTCCTGTAACAACACTGGGACTGTTGGACCATATGGATTGAGACAGAAAAAACCACCCTGCAGGAAGGAGCAAACAAGAAGTAGAGTGTCTCCTTAAGCTAAAGAAATCATCTGTTGTTTATCTGTAGCGCACGTCCTGAGCATTATCTGGCAATGCAAGGCTTTAAGCATCGTGGCTGCCTCCTGAGACTCAGCCCTCAGCCCTGACGTGGGGGAAGCCCCGAGAGCACATATTAAAACTTCCCCAGGTTTAAGCCTGTTCTTTTGAGGTTTTCTCACATCAAACAAGTCCTTATTCATTCTATTGGATAAAAGAGACATGGCACAAGATGAGTAGATAGAATATGGCAAATGCTTCCAGAGTACGTGCTGAAAAAAAACGAAGTAAGAAAGAGGGATGTGAAATTTCAGAGACAGCATCCAGGAGAGATTTCCCTGAGAAGTCCAAAAGGAAGGGAGTGAACAAGCCATGGTGAGGTGAGGAGGAAGAGCATTCATTACGGGTGGGGGTTAAGCAAGTCAGAGGCCCCGGGTACGGTACGCATGCGCCCGAGCTCCGAGCTCCGCAGGGAACCAGATTGCTGAGAATATTGAAGCAGAGTGCAAGGGGAAAGGAAGCAGGGGTGAGGTCAGGAGGGATCTCCCCAGGTCACAAAGGGCGAAAAGGACCTTGGCTTTCATTCTGAGTGATAGGAGAGATCACTAGGGACTCTGAGCAGAAAAGTCTAATGCTCTGATTTACGTTTCAACCCTAGACAATGCGCTGTGTGGAGAAGGAGGACAGGGCAAATGCATGAAGGCCTATTAGGTTAGTAGAAAAATCAAGAGAGAGATGGTGTTTTCGGTCAGGATGCTATCAGTGGAGATGAGTGGCTGGGTCGATCCTGGGTACCTTTTCGAAGGTAGGACCAACATGGTTTGATGGTGAACCATACATTTATGGAGTGTGAGAGAACAGAGGAGACATAAATAATGGCAAGGTTGTGTGTTTTTTTCCAAAAGGGAAAATGGAATTTCTTTTAATTGGGATGAGGAAGACTGAAAAAGGCATATTTAGGAGACAGTGTGGAAACTGCAGGAGCTCCGTTTTGAGTGTTCAAATTTAAGATGGTGGTTAAATAACCCAAAGAGATATCTAGCAAGCAGTTGAATATATGAGCCTGGGGTTCTATTTGGAGTTTTGGGAAGACATCCGAACTGGAATGTGAACTTGGGAACTGTCAAGCTAGGGATGGAGAGAGACTAAAAACCACAAAAGGTGGAGCACGAAGAGAGAAGGATGCAAGGGTGGAGCTTGGAGCATGTGAACATGCTGGGAAAGTGGATTGTAAAGCGAAGCAGAGAGAGTAAAGAGCTGAGGTGCAATATCAGGAAAGGGAGAGAGCTGTCCAAGAATCTGGACTTCTAGCAGCCAAGAAAGAAAATACATCTACCAGGAGGAAGTAATTGATGTGGCCAGTGATGTTTTAACATTTAACTAAAGACTGGCTTTGAGATTTAGCAGCATGGAGGCATCTGGTGAATTAAAAGTGTGTTTTCGGCTGCGTGATAGACCAAAGCGGGAGCTGGGGCAGAAGTGGTCTTCCTGTGTGCCAATAAGGAGGAATATTTTCTGAAAAGCAATAGTAAAACTACTCCAGTGGCAGGAAAGATAACCAGATTATTAAGTTGCACTCTGGAAAGACTGAAAGGAGAGAAACTGAAGGGAGCAAGAATATTTAACAACTTGTAGGAGATTTTGTTGTAAAGAGAAGAGAAATGGGCAGTTGCCAGAGAGGAAAGTGAGGCAAAGAGGTTTTCATCATTTAATTATGTTTGTTTAAGATATAAAAAGGAGTAGCATATCTGGGTCCCGATGGAAATGACCTAGGAAAATGTGATGATGCAGGAAAATGTGGTAGAATTGCTGGACAGTGCTCTTGAGCGTGCGGGAAGGGAAGCAGTTCGTGCAGGAACAGCATTGGGCTTCGCTAGGGAACAGCAGGCATCCTTGGTCGGATGGGGAGGGCAGCCCCTTATGGGCGCAGATGCTGGCCTGCGGGTTGGTACACGTGACAACGGGGTCTCGTGGGATTTCTTCTTTGATTGCTTCAACTTTCTCAGGAGAAACAGGAAAGAAAGGTATGGTGGGTGGGTAGAAATGCACTGGAGATACGAGGAGAGGAGAAAGTATGGAGTAATTTCCTGTGAGGAGGAAGGGGTTAGGCACATGGCCCATTTGAGCTTGTCACTTGGTCACTTTAAAAGAAGGCTGTCTCAGACACATGGGTACTAGCCAGCAGGACGACGGACTCAACCAGGTCGGCCAGGCAGGGGCGGGGGACAAGGCACTGAGGACGTATGCAGGGTAACAATGACCATGGCCAGTTGTGGCCAGTATGCTGAGAAGTGGTGAAAGCAAGGACACGGAGAGGTCGTGAGAACAGGGAAGAGCATGGGATCAGTGGGTAGAGGGTCAGCAGGGGCAATGGCGACTGAGTCACGAAGTTAGGAACAGGGAACAGGAGGCACAGAAAATGAGTTGTCTGAAGCTAGGATTGCTCTTTCTGGGTTCATCTTTATTTTAGGGTGATGCAGCTCTAAAAAGGACCATTCCAGATCCTCTGTGTTACCATCATAGTGATATCAAAATGAGACTGAACCTGATACCAATGTACTTTCTGATGTAAAGAAAGATTAAACTATTTCAGTTTAGCTTGAACATTCAGCATACATTTCTGTAACTTATGTATGGCTTATGAAAGAGACAAAACTCTGGAGAAGGCAGTATGGAGTAGACTGCTGGTGTCTGAATAAAAGAGTCCTTTCTAGAGTCTCATACATGGTCCACATACCCTTATTTGGACAACAAAGTCCTACTGCCTCAAAATGTCCCGCACTACCTATCACACTTAGAACCAGAGCTACCATCTTAAGCAGGCCCATCAGGCCAATGCCTGCCGCCCCAGCAGGTCACACACCAGACCCCTCTGTCTCCACACTTTGACCCCATAGACTTTCCCCACTGGCCTCAGCACCACGTGACTTGCCTCACCCCCTTCCCCTTTCCTTGATGACCTTTCTTCCTGTATCACTCTTCCTCCAGATTTTCCTCAGGTCTCATGGCCTCTCTAAAACTATGAACCAGAATAAACCCTTGTTTTTATAAGCTTATTACCTCAGGTGTTTTGTTATAGTTGCAGAAAGCTGACTAACACAACCCCTTTGTTTCTTCCACAACACTTACATTTGGGAAGGATCATATCCTTTGTGTGTTTATCATATTACTTTTCCCAAGGGACTTTCAGGGGACAGAGATAAGACCATGTCTGTCTTGTTGGCTGCTGTAACTCCTCTACTTAGAATAGCACCTGCCATGTATTAAGTGCCCAGCAAGTCGCTCTTGGGTGGGTGGAGGAGACTAGGAGAATCTATTTTTAAAAGATATCCGTCAGCCAGATATAAGAAACAAAGTGTCTAGTGTCCCTCTTGTGATTTTAAACTGAGGCTCTAATGAACTCCATGACTTGACTATAATCACACAGAAGAAAGGAGCAAAATTAGAAGCAGAGAGATGGCTTTGTAACTGTCAATCACTCTGGTTCCTCTCCAAGGTCCTGGGCTCCCTGGGCACCTGGATGTGCAGGACAGTTCTCCAGAACCTGGCTAGACTTCAGTTGTCGGGGCTACTCAGAATTGTGGAAATTCTGTTCTCTGACTCTGGGTCCTTCTGAATCAACACCAAGATGCTGGGCCGATGAAAAGGGTAAGACAATGAGGACTCTCTGGAGTGGTACAGACAGAAAGGGAGTGGACAGATACCACTCACCTGAGAGCCCCACTGGAGCCATGGTACCTCTCCTGGCTGTTGGGAGCACACAAGTGGCTGGAATTGCTGCTGCCACCACATAGAGCACAGAGTGGGGAATCTGGATCAGACCCAGGGGCACAGCTGTGACTGAAGAACTCATCTGTTAGAAAGGGGTACCAGAGTCAGCTCTTGCTATGACAGCAGTGAAGCCTCAGGATCATCCCTGAAACTGCCTGAATAGTGGCGAAGATAGATGCAGTTACTTAGCAGCTTAGCACTACCAACAAGCACCTATGAAATTAAAAAACAAAAGGTTTCAGCTGGAACAAAATAAAGGGAAACTGGCTCGAGATGGGTCAGGATCTGAGCTCACAGAAGTCCACCTTGCCCTGCAAAGGGCAGCAGTGCCGAGGGGTGGGACACAGATTTTAGCCCCATGAGAATAAAAAAGTGAAAGCTGTGGTTTGTTTTCTGCCCTATGCTGCCCTTTTCCCTCCCTACAAGGTTTGCCATTGTGACTTCAAGTTGGGAAGAGTCTAGAGAGACACAGTCACCAAGCCCAGCGCTCACAGGTAGCGCAGTAAGGAAATCAGGCACAAGCCCTGCCTTCTAGGAACCTATGGCCCATGCAGACACAGCCAGAACTCAGTTAACCACCCCAGTGAATTCACGTCCCTCCTCAGCTGACTCTGAAGAAATAATATGGTTCCACAAGCCTGAAGAGAGAGGAACCCTCCATAGGCCCAGGGTAAGGGAGAAGCTTCAGGATGAAAAATGAAGGGTAAGCACCCCCAAGTGGAGGGTAGAAGAGAGACCTTCCGGACAGGGGCAGCACCTGCAAAGGCCTGTGTTGGGCTGGGGCAGGGAACATGGCACAGAGAGCTTAATGGAGGTCACTAGGGCTGGACCCACAGAGAAGCAGTGAGGGTGGGGCAGAGTCCAGACCACAAGGGAAACTCTCAAATCACTATTGTTGTTTATTCCAAGAGAAATGAACTGTTTTAGACAATGCTGGGCCAGGGTTAAAGTGCAATAGAGAGTCAGATATGTACCTTGCAAATATCAGCCTGATAGAAGGGCAGGGGGGCTCAGGGGGGCTGGCTATTGTAGTGGTCCAGGGAAGATGAGGGTAGCATGGACTGCAGTAGAGCACGAGGCCGGGAAATGGGTGGAAGGGGGCAAAACTAATCTTGCCGATGATGGGACAGGTAGGTGGAGGGTGACATGCTAGGTCTACAACTGGTCCAGATGGATGAAGTGTGGGATCCTCCACCATCCAAGGTAGCTCTGAGACACAGCCAAGCTTGGCAAAGAAGACGCACTTAGTTTCAGGAAGATTAAACAATGTGCTTTTGAGATAGCCAACTAGCCAAATCAAACAGGCAGCTCAATATACACATGTCTGGCAGCAAGGAGAAATATTTACTAGGAATAAGAACCTGATGGCTATCAATATTCAGATACGCTATCAGTAATAACGACAGCAGTGAATATTCGTCTAGCACTTACCAAGTGCCCAGCTTTTTATGAGTAGCACTCCCGATGGAACTTGGGGCTGCACATGTGGATGTGACTGTTTAGGGTTAGATTTAGGAATACAGTTGCCTTGTGCAATTGAAACATACCTTAATCGAATTAGTAAAGGGGGACCTTGCAGGAGTAGGAGGAAAACCAAGCCAGTGTGTTTTCAGTGTTCCAAGGCAACCTGAGCAAATGCTGCTGAGAGGTCAGGAGGGAAGAGCTGGATCACATAGGTCACTGGTGGCCTGCAGCAGATGCAGACAAGCTGGGCAGCGGGAAGGTGAGGAGTGAGTGGACGGTGAGTGGTTCAGACAGTGGTTTTATGACATCTAGCTGTAAAGGGGAGGAGAGAGAGAATGCAGGAGTTGGAGGAGAATGTTGGAAAGGGGAAACGCTTGAAGATGGAAGATACTGAGTGCTTATACATTGAAAGAAATTCTTGTATCTACCAGGGAAAGAAATAATAACGAAGGGCCTGAAGCTCTGTGAAGGGAAGTGACCACACCCAAATGCAGGTAGAGGGTTTCCCGGGTAGGGGGAGGCTGGAGAGAATCTGCTGTCCAGAGGCCTTGTCTGTCTCCTGCAGGTACAGGGTGGATCATCTGCTGAGAAAGACTGGCATATGGATATACTTTGAAGCTTTTTGACAATGAGGACATTAGGGTAATTATGGAATGTGTAGGGGATGGAAAATAACAATGAAGTTGGGGACCCATGAAGGCCAGTCGTTAAAGCATTTCCACTGAGACGACTGTTCGGCTGCCTTGTGATGTTTCCCAGCTGTGTTCAGCTGCTCAGCTGCAGAGGAGAGCAGGTAACTGGGTCCACGCAGGACTGGGATTTGTCATATGGATGGGGAAAGAAGAGCAGAAACCTCTTAGGTACTGACGAGAGTGTACTAAAATGACCAACACGGGAGTCCAAGAGAGACAGGATGATGGACAAGCCTTCAAGGTAGATTTGCAATTAAGAAAGTGGACAGTTTGGTAAATATGTGAAGATAACACACACACACTCTCACACACACACACACACTCACATACAGAGGCACACACACACTCACACACACTACTCCACCCATGCTTTGCTTGTTCCCCAAGCCATTTGTGAGATAAAACAAATAGGGTTATTTCCCTAAGGTCTTCCCCTTGGGGCCAAGGCACCTCTCTAAGAAATAAGTGGACCAAGAGAAAGGGGAGGGGACCTGCTCGGCCCTTACTGTCTGTTAAGCCATTGGCTCCACCTGACCAGGAATACACTTTGCCTTTCATATCAGAACTAAATTTCTACCCTACCCAGGCACAGGCCCAGGAAAAGGACTCTCTCAATTCCTCCAGAACACACTCACCAAGTTTACAGGACCCGGTTTGGTTGTATATTAAACCCATGGGGATGTTCCAGCCTGCAGAAGTGCCAACTGCAGTGTGGCAGGACTTCTTGCCTCGCAGAGAGTTCCAGGTGATACCAGTGTCTGCTTTCTTAACCACAGCCACAACATAATAACCTTGCAGAGGAGACAGCAAGATGTAATTTCTTCTATTAGGGTGAACAAAAGCGAGATCTGACCAGTCCTCTTCCAATGAGGCCGTTTAACAACATCTGAATGTGGTCAACGATGTGAACTCGGTATTCTCTTATTTTCATTTCATCTCTGTTGGCTGGGGTTATGGAAACCACACTTTTAGCACTTTCTTGCAACTATATACTTAGTGTAAATCAGGATTGTAAGATAGGGAAGGTGGAAATGAGGCAAGGATCTCTGGCTTCCCCCTGTAGCTCCTTTGCTAGGAAACAAAGTCTAGAAGGGTAAGCTTTTTCTATGCAGCTTTTTATATCCCCCTCCCCACCCAAGCAGAGTAGAGGCTGTTGCAGAAGCTGCAACAGCATCAGAGATATTGGCTCAGGCCTCCTATCCCTGGATCTCAGCTGCCGGTGTGCCTCGAAGTCGTGGTACTGAGGGAAGCCTTGGAAGTGACAGCTCTCCTAGGGAGTCAGTTCCACTACACTCTGGTGGGAGTCATTCCAGGACCCCAAATCCACTTCTGTTAACATTTAATTCTCTGTCTTAAATTCCCTCCTGCTGAAAGGAGAGTTTTTGTAAAACTATTCAAGTTCTTTAAAAAAATATTTTTATTGGCATGTGTTTACATAATGGTTACCTCCGTCATGGAGAGTCGGTCCATGTACATGACTTTTTTTTTAACTCCCTCCCTTCTGTCTCCCTCTCTTGCACCCTTCTTTCCCGTCTTTACAGTACAGAATGACAGAATGATCACATGCCCCATAGACAAGAGTGTTTCTTTTTCTTTTTCTTTTTGGGTACTAGAAATCAAACTCAGGACCTTGCACTTGCCAGGCAGGCGCTTATGCCACTAAGCTGTATCCCCGGCTGCATGTTTCATTTTTAAGCATTTCTTTACTTATTTCTTACCGACACATTTTGCCTGTCTATTCAAGCAAAAAAGCAAGGCCATGTCAGAGAAGATGCAAGTCTTCTGAGCAAGTTTACTCTTTTAGGAAAAAAAAAAACCTATATAATACGTAATCTGTATACATAAATATGCATCTTTAGAAATTGATTATAGTATATTCATTAAAAAATTATGCGTGTGTCTACATGTGTGCATAGCATGCCAAGATCCAACTTCAGTGCCTCCAGGGCCCTCTGCAAAGGTATTCAAGAGCCGCTGCTGCTGGCACCTGACTTGTTCTCTGGGGAGCTGAAATATCCTGTATCTGTCTTTTTACTCTAACTACCATAATTAGGTCCTGGACCAAACAAACACACCCTACTGCTCTCTGGCCATGTCTACATACATGTACCACATATATTTACATACATACCCTGCTACTTTAATGAAATACTGCCATCATTCTTTTCGGCAGGTTGCTCTATTCCTCAATAGTATGTTGTGGAGGACATTTTTCAAATTCAGTAGAAATAGATGCAGACATCTCATTCTGTTACTGGTTGAGTCTAAGTTGTGTCCTACTGGATGGATGTCTCTTGATTTTCTAGGGTTCCAAAAATATCATTTTCTAATAGTAACAATTTAATCTCTTCCCTTCCTCATATTAAAAACAATTCATTTTATTCTATTAATTTTACTCCAATAATTTTGAAAAATAATACAGGTTACATTTCTTGGAAGAGAGTATTCTTGCTTTGTTCTTAATTCTAATGAGAATATGATTATTATTTCAGGTGTTTCTATCCAAATATTATATAAATGAATGATACTTGTTGAATAAGGGCTGAAGTGCAGGCTGGAATTGGCAAGATTAGATTCCTAAATCTTTAGAATTAGGGAATCATTTGGCTTATACCACCACACATGCACACAAGGCCTTTCCCAGTTTTATCAATCCAACCTCTACATATTCATGGGGACAAGTGGGGTGACCACATGGCAGGTTGGGAATCATCATGGTAGCCAAGGTTCTTCCTAATGACCTCAGCCACTTAGCACTTAGAGTCCAAAATATCTCCTCAGTGGAACAGTGACAGTGAAATCCATCCCAGAGAGTGAATAGGGGAACTCGGTGTGCTAACATGAGCACTGTGTTAGGGCTGGGAAGGGCAGATTACTCTGACAAGTCCCTAGTAATGCTGCTGGTGACAGGCAGTACCAGAGCAGATGCCCCTGAGGCCATAACCAGTTCGTGCCTACCCGACTGGGCTCTATTATACCAGTCCAGGAGCCAAATAATGTTGCAGGGCATCTCTTCAGATGTTCCTCTCGCATTCTTTTGTTTTGTTTTGTTTTGGTTTTGGTACTGTGGATTGAACCTAGAGTCTTTTCACTGAAGTATATCTATAGTCCTTTTTATTTTTTATTTTGAGATAGACTTGCATTAAATCACTAATTTGCCCAGGCTGGCCTTGAACTTGCAATCCTCCTACCTTGCCCTCCCAGAGTGCCAGCATTACTGGCCTTTGCCACCAGCACTAGCTTGGCACTGATTACTGTCTTCCATCTTTATTTGCATATGCGTGTGTGTGTCGATTACACACCAGGTCCCCCTCCGTGTCTACTCAGATGGAAATGTCATCAGGGTAAGCCTTCTAGTCAGTGTCTGAACCATCTTCAAAGCATTCTCATTGATCTGCATTTTCATAATCCTGCAGTTTCTAAAAATTCCAATACCCTGAAGCGAGCAGGGTTGTATTTCACTATAAATCATCACACTAGCATACTGTACGTGATTGGTGAAAAGTCACTCTTAGTTTGGGGGAGGATACAATTCACAGATATCAGCCAGAAGGCGGAGAGGGAGAGTGGTGTGGTCCTATCTGCAGCTGCTGCCAGTGGCCAAAGAAATGACACCTTACCTGTACTCCAGAACCTTTGTGGTACGTGGATGATACAGGACCTCTGTGACCCAGGGCTTAGCAGGGGACAGAGTTCACATGATGGTGCCCGTGCCATGGGCTTCAAACACCCTCAGCTTCCCAGATCTCCTGTCTCATAAGAACTTACACTAAACCCAATTAAGCCCCTGATTTTCACCTCAGGATTTCTAACACAGTGGCTTTCAGTTTCTTAAAGCATAGATTGCTAGTGCCATCACAGAGTTTCTGGCTCAGCAGGGCTAAGGTCAGTCAGGCCCAAAGATTTTCTTTTCCAATAAACACCAGGTGATGGTGATGCCACTGGCCCAGGGACTGCTGTTCTATCTTTTTCCAGGAATAAGCACTTGAGGGGCAGGTATAGACCCCCTCTGCCTATCTGCGGACACAAGACAGAAGAGCCTGTCCCCTGGAAGTTGTCTCCTCTGCTAAAGACCAGGGTGACTGCCATTCCAGTTGGCTATAAGCCAAAACGTGAGTTTCATTTGCTTCCTTTTTCCCCCTCTCAAAATCTCTGCTCAGCCCCAGAAATGCCAGGCATGACTCCTGCCTGGTGCTGACCTTCCTGCAGAGATGGGCAGGCTGCATGTGACAGGATCAGAGGGTGGTGTAGGGCTCAGGGTTTCCAGTCCCTCCACCTCCTCTCAAGCCCAGATGCAGCCACCTCTGGGCCATGTGGCTGTGTGCAAGCCACATAGTCCCTGAGCCTTGCACTCCCCTCTGTGTGACACAGGATAGTAGTGCCTACACTGCAGGGTTGCTGAAGAGAATAAATGGACACACTGCAAACAAGAGTCCTTTATGAACTGTACAGTACCCTGCAGATACAATAGTGCAGTTTTAGGACAGATTTGTATGTCAACAATGAACAACTGTTGATACTTTCCCCACCACAATGCATAATTTTTGCTTGTTTTTAAGGCTTTCTTCACCCTCTCCCCAATAAGGGAGGCCCAGTGTTACTGATTCTCACTCACCTTCCAAGGGTGTACTCACACACTTAGACCTAAGCTGCTCGTTGCTACCTTTAGTTCCTAAAAAGAAAGACAGACACAAGGTTCATAGCATTAAACTCTCACATGACTCCATCCAAACTTGTGAGCTACTCAGTGTCAACTTTCAAGAATAAAATGAGAACCACTAACTAAGCAAGCTCATTGGTTGTCAGCTAGCCAAGTTTCTATAGACCCATGTAACCTGCTGTCCACCTGCCCTCTGCCATTTGAATCTTAGGTTTTGTTCCACAATCTCCTCGATACTCAGGCAGGTGACTCCTGATACTCAGTGGTGACCACTGCACAGGTCCTGAGTTAGGGGGCAACTCGGACACAAGCTCCTTGGCAAGTCTTGGGTTGGCTCTGCACCAGGCCCCCCAACACCACCCTCTCACTGTTATTTTCAGCTCTTTCTGCCCAACTCTTGCTTAACTGTGTCTTAACAGGTTCTGACTCTGGGGAGAAGGATTTTACCTAGGAGCTCCCTATACTCCCAACAATAGTTATTATTGTCCTCTCGCGGAACTATATTATTTCCTTTTTTCTGTCCCATCTTGTCCATGGTGCAGGGAGACAAAAGCACAGAGAAGTGCTCCCCTCCGCTTACCATAGTTCTCTCCCAGGACAGGCACCAGGCCACACTGGCCAGCTATGTAGACAAATCCTCCATCCAAGGTCATGGCGTCAGCTTCTCCTTTCTGAAGTAAAGAAAAAAAAAAGTTGTGTCTCCATTTTTTTCTCTTCTTGTTGCCTAGAGAACCTAGCCATTCCACTATGGACAATTTCAATTTGACCCTTTGACAGCTCAAAGACATGCCTTTGTTCTTTCTCTTTAAAAACCTAAAAACCCTCTAATCAGAGCTGGGGATATAACTCAGAGGCATAAGTGCCTGCCTGGTAAGCACAAGGTCCTGAGATCAATTCCTGGTACAAAGAAAGAAAGAAAGAAAGAAAGAAAGAAAGAAAGAAAGAAAGAAAGAAAGAGCCCTGTGTCCAGGAGACATCAAATAAAAAAAGGTGTCCTTCTGTAATGCTATTAATAGATAATAATCAATAACCTAAATGCAGGATCTTCAACTTCCAAATTCTTCAAGACAATCTGATTTGCCAGCACAATGGCAAGTGTATAAGCTTTCTTTTACCTACTCGGTCAACTCTTAATCCCGTACTACTTTCCACATTTTCCTTCTCCATCACCAACCTACACCGACTCCAATTTTGTCCTCAACCCTGAACTGGATCCTGCAGACCATGTCCCCCACCAGACACCCCTGCAACCCTTGGCCCCTTCTTCACCTCCACCCCCGAGGCCTCCTCCCATTCCCTTCCCTCCTTCTTTACCCTCCTTCTCTCTGCCCATTGCACACGCTCTCTGCTCTTTCTCGGCCATCAGCTCCTTCGGAAAGCAGAAGTTCAGCGGGCCTCTGCCCTTTCCCTCCAGGACATGGCAGGGGCAAAGGACATTATCCACATACATGCTCCCTCCTCCCTTTTGACTTTTCCAAAATTGAAAACGCCTGGGCTTCAGCCATCCGCAGGCCCCAGTTCAGCATCCAGGTTCTCCTACCCTAACCTCCTTTTTAGTAGTCTCTGCCCCCTCCATACTCTGATGGCCTTTCTGCCTTCTACTTCTTACTGGTGTGGCTCTATACAGTTAAAATAACAGGACATCCCT
This sequence comes from Hydrochoerus hydrochaeris, assembly GCA_004027455.1. NCBI lineage: Eukaryota > Metazoa > Chordata > Mammalia > Rodentia > Hydrochaeridae > Hydrochoerus > Hydrochoerus hydrochaeris. The sequence continues at coordinate 22,899 of PVLA01003761.1, forward strand.
GTTGTGATTCTCCTAAAAATTAGTATCCCCTAGGGAAATAATTGTCTGACATGTCTCATGTGTTTGCCTGCCTGCTAATATGTGTTTATAATCAACCTTGGATTTGCCAGACAAGGTCCCCCTGAAAATGCAGCTGCCTGTACCAGTCTACCTCGGCTTTCTCCCTGATGGGAGGCGTCTCCGAGATTTCCCAACCCCTGCGCTTAGGGGAAATACTATGGTTTGTTTATAAGCAAAACAATTTAAAAGATCTGTGTAAGATCACACTGCCCATGGTGTGCCTGCTCCACCCATGGCAACCACATCAAACACTGAGCCCCAAACTCTAAGACTATACCAAGTAAATACAGGGGAAAAATTGGAATAAAATGAAACGTTAATGTCAAGGGAAAACACTGCCCAAAAGGTAATGATTACAGGAAAGGGTTTAAACAATCAGACTGAGTTCAAGCTGTATCTAAATACAGGTTAGTATTAAAAATAAGTCAAACTCCAAGACCAAATGTCAGGTAAAAAGTGGCTCTTGGTTTACACAGAGCCTACACTGGGTCCTGACAGATAGAAAGGTAAGATTACTTCAGGATACTAAAAAACAAAGCAGTCCTAACCACTCATAGAAAGGTAATGAGGGCTTATTAGGAAAAATCTTAACTGATTGGTAAATTTACTTTAAATTATGTAGTTGAAATTAATATTTTTGTTTGATAGACTTGCCTAAAACATTTCTTATAAACAGCTTTGGAATCATTCTCGAACTACAATTCCAAGATTGACTTGCTTTTCTGTTGGCTTCTGTGTGTCCTGAGATGATTTGTCATTCGAGGTCATATAAAGTCTTATTTTGTCATTCAAGGTCTTATAAAGTTGTCAGCCCTGAGTAAAAGTTAGACTTTGTTCTTCTTTCTACTTTCTGCTGGTACTAAGACAATTTACTGTCAAAGTTATTTAAAAGTCTGTTTTTCAGCCAGTTCTAATGAAAATGTAACATCTGTGAGTTAACACTGAGATAAAATTGTACCAGGAAAAATTTCAAACCTAAGCAGCTACTAAACTGGTTATAAAAACAAACACACAAGGGCCAGAGATTTAGCTCAGTGGCGTATATGCCTGCATGGCAAGTGTGAGGTTGTGAGTTTAATCCCCGGTACCAAAAACAAAACAAACAAACAACAACAACAACAAAAAAACCCCAACCAAACAAACAAAAACAGTAAAAAAGACCAAAAGAAAAAAACTAAAAACTAGGAGATCCAGGTACGTCTGTCAGAATATTTGCAGAGAATGACCTTTATAAAAGGAAATACACATTCAGTCGTTCTCTTTTTACTCTTGCTTTGGTTTTAAATCTCTTTGTTGTTCAAATGTAGTGAAAAGGGGCTGTGACACTAACTCTAAATCATCAATTACCTCGTGAGACCAGATAAGATCAACAACCAGAACAGCTTTCTAGCGATGAGGGACAAGAATGAAGGATGACTAATGAACAACACCTTCAGGACAAGAAGGGGTATTTTAAAAAATGAAAGCTGTCAAAATCAAAATGGAGTCACTTATGTCATGTCCATCAAAGGATAAATAGATTGAAGAGGTTATAAGGAAGAATTCTTTTGCTTAAGTGCCCGATTGCAACTATCACAGAAGATACCATTTAGGTCTGGCTTTTAAACTGTTCTCTGTAAAAATGGCTGCTAATGACTCTTCTTAAATAATTATCTTTGGTTCATGTGTGTACAACTAACTTCTCCAGTTTACTTCTTTTGGAATTCTACAGTTCTCAATCATAAGCCTCAAACCAATGCCTAAACCTACTCCAAAAACTTATTTGGGTCTCACCAGTTTAGATCTCAACTCTAAGCTCAACTTTACCCTACCTCTGATGACCAGCAAACTCAAAAAAGGACATGTCTTAAGGACATCCCCAGTCAGCTCAGAGGAGTTACAGATGTGACAACTTTGTCTCTTCTCAATGATTTGACTCTGTTGACTCATCAGGGAAGACATGGTGGTAAGAGGGTTAAAATCCCCAGTGTTCTTTGATAACAACACACTTCTCCCCAACATCTACTGTACAGCCATAAAACATTACATTAATGAGAACTAAAAACAGCGTAAGATAAAAGTAAACATAAAAACCATTCTTTCGAAGCCAAGGATTTAGCTCAGTGGTATAAGTGCCTGCCTGGCAAGCATGAGGTTGTGAGTTCAGTCCCCGGGACCAAAAAAACAAAACAAAACAAAAAAATCCCTTTGTTCTTGGCAACATTCCTCCAATACATCCTTTTTCAAACATTACCTACCACTGCTCTTCCTAATTACCCAACTTCTACAAAACCTTCCTAAAACTTTACTCCCCAAACCTGATGACAGCACCCACTCCTTTATCAATTTATCAATTTTCTTTAGCAAGAAAAACCTCTATGAGACCTCCAGTTGGAAGTCTTTGAGGAGCAGCAGAATAAGGTCAGAGAAGAGCAGGGGATGGATCATGCTCAATTTTACCAGGTGACAGTGCTTACATCCAAAACCCTCAATCCCAAACCTTGTAAGCCAACATGGCAGGGACCCTAGACAGTTTTCCCTTCCACAAAGATGAGCACAAAACATTCAAGTCTTCCCTCTTCAATCAATTTCTCCAGACTAAAATTCATCTCTAAGGATAAAAAAACCCCAGTTCTACACATTTCTCGCTGGTGGAAATCCCAATTCCTGAAGCCTACATCTCTGTCTCATGGCTATCCCAAAAGAAATGGTTTGATCAACATGAGGCAAACATGAGTCAGCCCATGACCCATCATCCCCTGCTCCTCTGTGACCTTATTCTACTGCTCCTCAAAGACTCCCAACTGGAGGTCTTATAGAGGTTTTTCTTGATGACCTCTAGGCCTCAACAGAGGCCTCTCTACACTGCTGGGCCTCAGTTCATTCACCTCCAAACTCGCCATGGCCTACCCAGTGTCACACTCCCTGTTACATCATGTGCTCATAGACGAAGCTTTGGGTAGGTGGTTGGGTTATGAAGGTGTGGTACTCATCAGTGGATTAGTCCACCAGTGGGTTTATAAGCTATATGTGATATCAGGAGGTAAAACTTTGTCAGAGGAGGTGAGTCTTTGGGGGTGTGACTCAGAAAGTCTGCCTCCATCTCTCCTCCCTCAGTGGCTCTCTGCTGCTTGCCTGCCATGCCATGAGCCATTCTCCTGTTATGCCCCTCTGCCATGGTACCCTGCCTTGGAGCCAACCGACAGTAGACTGAAATCTCTACAAACTGAGCCAAAATAAATTTTTCCCCTTGTAAATTATAGGTGTCAGGTATTGTATCTCAGAGACAAGAAAGTAACTAAGACACTCCTTTCTCTTGTTTGATAATCTCCCAGCTCCAAAAAGATTTACCTCTAGCCCAACATTTAGAATAACCATCAAGCTCACCTTCAGCCTTTTAAACAGAACAAATCCCTCTCTGGCCCAAGATTTCTGGTTGTGCCTATCTCTATCATCTACAGCTTATATGCAATCCTCCCCCCAAATCAACCTGGACAAACACTCAGACACAACTTCCTGTATAAAAGATTTCAACCTTTAAAGATTCGCCCAACACCCTCTTAAATAATACCCTACCACCTTGGTAGACAGGGTCACCAAACTCTTTCAGACAGATTTCATTAACTTCTCTAAATCCCCTACAACTCTCCACACAATTATTGGTCCTAAAACTCTTGAAACTTCTTTTTTATTTTATTTCAAGTTCACCTTTACATTAACCATGAGCCAACACTTAATGGTTCCTTCAGGGAAAACACGTCTCAGTGAAACTAAACCATTACAATCAAGAGCCACAAGACTATCAGTCCCATGAGATTAATTATAGCATCTCACCTGAGACAAATGAAAATGTCACTCCACTTGTCCTTGCCTTTGGATCATGCACAATCTCAGTCTCTTCCCCAATTCTAATTACCCATAAACCCTCCAAGTTCTTCCCACAGAATTTCATTAACATATCACCCTCCAGTAACTGTATCAACTCAGTGTGTAACAGGGCCTCCTTGACTGGTTCCATCTTGATTTGGAAAAATGAGCCAAGCCCTCTAATTCCAAGAAACTATCCTGAATGATCCATTTGTAACCCCTACAATTGACAATTTTAGGAGATTGTGTAACTAACAAGGTCTCAGTCTTACAGAGGTGCCAGCAGGTTAAGCAAAATTAGAATCTCTCAAGTTAAGAAAGACTGTTGTAGTCTTCTAAGTTTATTGGTCTTTCATTTATAAATTTATCTTTCCCAGCCACAAAAATTTTAATTGCTCAGAGAGAAATGGAAAATAACATAACTCCATCACTCAGAAATTATATCATGATCTCAAGAATGATAAAATTATTTTTCATTTATCATGATGTAATTTTTTATGGATCAGAAATAAAACTGAGAACTGAAAATGTTGTTCTGTATTCCCAGCCCACAGTGACTCTGGCTGCACCCTGAATGTACCTCAGCCTCCCAAGACTCCTGGGCAGGACACATCCCAAGCTCACTGGGCTTCCCAGTTAAGGCTCAAGGAGTCCAGGTCTTGGGCTGACTGAATTTCTGCCATCTCTGAGCCGAAGGGGTACAAGGGATGGGTAGAGTGGAAGTTTACAGAATGACGGCAGTGTACAAGAAGTACTAGTATGGGGGTTGAAGACCTCTCATGCCACACTGGATAGTCACAGAGCATCTGAGGGGCTGAGTTCAGCTTGGAAGCGGAGCCTTCCTACCATGATGGCAGCGATGCAGTCCTCAGGGGTCTCCTCTGTGGTACACACCAAGGCGCCACCACTCAGCGCGCTCCAGTCATCACACTTGGCCCTCTCATGGTGGCCCACTGCACACCACCGCACCCTCTGGGAGACTTCCACACCTGCAGTGGAGCAGAGCAGGGATTCAAGGGAGGCCCAAATGGCTGCAAGGCTTCCCAGCAGGGCTCCCACTGATAGCAGCTGAGCTATCCTCTCTGTCCGTCTCATTCCTTTCTTCCTGTGTCCCAGTGTTCAGTTTTCAGGAAGAACAGTGAAGGCGGAGGCCCCTGCTCCTGCAGACCTCCCCCCAGGTATCATCTCCTACTGAGTCTCTCAGAGTTCCAGCCCAAACCAATGCCTTCTGGGGTTTCCCTCACAGGGCTGGGCTCCCCATGCAGGGAGGAGGTCCCAGCGAGGAACCATTCTCCTTTCAGGGTGCGGACTGCCTGTCCCTCTTACCCAGGATCTTTACTCACCACATCTAACACTTGGGTTGCCCTTTTGAGGATGCTCAGTAACTACGGATTAACTATAAAGAGGAAAAAAAGTAGAGAGGAAGGAAGAAATGAACTGGGAATCCAGTAAAAGGAAGGAGCCAAACTAAAAACCTGGGATTCTATTTTAGTTCTGCATCTGATCATGGAAGTAGCCGTGGTCCTACTTCAGCTTAGACTACTGCCCCTGACAAATGGAGCTGGAGCCGAGCAGGTTGTCTACAGTATTAAGGTCTTCAACACCCTTCTGTTGGGGCTGGATAGCTCAGCAATGGAGTGCTTGTCTATCGTGTGTGAAGACCAGGAGGGAAGAGAAAGAGGAAGAAGGGAAAGAGGAAGGAGAGTTGGAAAGAGGTGGGGAAGAATGGGAAGAAAAGGAACTTTTGTAATCAAGTAGCTTAGATGCAACAGAAAGTTTCCTCCTGACCCAGTTCTCCGGGTGGCTCCTGTGGACTCAGGGCCAGTAAAGCTGGGTGAGTTTCACAGGCATTGGCAGAGCACCAGTTGATGTCGCCTGCCTTGTCATGCTGCCCAGGCTGGCCAGATCCCTCCACGGCCCTCACGTACCTCTCCTCAGATGCTGAATGGCCGAAAAATACTCATATCCGAGGTACAGCTTGGCGTCTACCTTGCGGGGCACCCTTAAAAATCCATGGGCAGCATCAGTAAACAGCAAGTCTTTCCCATGAGGGGAGCTGAAGAGCTGGAATCCTGATGACTTGTCTTTTCCAAAGTATTTCTGTTCGAAGGGTAACAGAAAAAGTGAGGGAGAGGGACTGACAACGAGGTAAAAGTAAAACAAACCTGAAACCAGGTAAAGGGACAGAAAGGGAGGGACACCCAGTCACCCCTCTTATCCACAGTCACACCTCCCATGGTTTCTGTTACCTGCAGCTCACCACACTCTAGAAATTGTTAAACAGAAAACTCCAGAAATAAACAATGAGTCTTAAATAACTTTTATTACGGCACCTTGTTATATACTGTCGTTAATCTCTTACACTGCCTTATTTATTGTAGCTTTTGACTGTATATGAAAAAACGATACAGATGATCCCTGATTTTGATAGTTTAACTTGCTATTTTTTTGACGTTATAATGGATTTATGGGGACATAACCCATAATGAGTTGGGGTGCATCTGTGTATGGTTTGGTACTGTTCACAGTTCTGACATCCATGGGGGTCTTAGAGCAGCTCCCTACAGACAAAGAGAGTTGACAGTTGAGCCGAGCGTGAGCACAGAGGCCAGGGAGTCCACTATCCTTGCTGCTCATGGCATCATCAAGTCTCCAGGGAATGGTTCACTCATCCTAACTGTCTACATCCTGCATTACAGAGACACTGCCAGGGGCTGTCCCCTAGATCTGACGAAGCGGGGGCGGTGACCGAGGGTCAGGCAGCCACCCGTATCCAGTGTGGGCTGCTGCTCTGTGTTCCCATGGGGCGGCAGTGAAGACTGTCTTATTCTTTGCTGATTGCCCCGGTACCTGGGATGGTCTACATCTGGAAGTGGCTGGTGATCCAGTACCATGCCATCAGGGCTAGAGGGCAGGCATCCTGGGCTTGTCCTCTCATCCCAGGCCTGCCACTGAACAAGGACTTGTGAATCATCAAATGGCCCCTATAGAGCAAAATGCCCTTTGATGATATCTGATGTCGGGCCCAAAGCCATTCTTTACTGCAGCTGATGGTAGCACCTGCCTGCATGTTTTTTTAAACGACTGATTTTTTGTTCTGCAGAGGCTCTGTGTGAAGTTATCACCTGCTGTCCTCTCTGGTAACTGCTCCCCCAACACACACTTCCTTTGGGTGCACACAGCTTACTCCCCAGGTCTCAGGAATCTTCCCAGATAAATCCTTCAAATCAGTTTCTCTCTCTTCTACACAGTTCCTACTTTGTCCTAGATGAACCCAGACAGTGCAGTTCCATCTGTAGACCATCTGCTGCTCTACTCCCTGTGTCTCCCGTGCTCATCTTGAGTGATTGAAGAGCAAATCTTTGTCTAGTTCATTTCTGAATCCCCCAGCACTGAACAGAGAGTGTTGACAGAGACAGAACAGGGTCCTGAATGGGAGCCAGCTGGGAGAGACAGCCACTGGTGCAGGACGGCCCTGTGTGCCCTGGGACCCAAGGGAAGGAAGTCAGGAAGGAGAGATCAAGGCCCAGTGGTGTTAAGAGGAGCACTTCATGGAGGAGGAGGGGACATTTAGGTTGTATCCTATGGACCTGTTTAGAACTCAAAACCCTAAAGTGAGGCAAGAGGAGCTTCTGCAGAGAGGCTTTAGGCTCTGGGTTGATGATTCCAGTCAAGGGCTCTATGATCCCTGCAATCTGCAGGAAGTACAGACCGAATGCCTTGTCAGGGGAGTGACTCATGCATTGCAAGGCTCTCACTCTGTCCCAGATGGACAAGGACTTCTAGAAGGGCAAGAAAGCAAGGAGGAAAACTTCAAATCCAAGCAGGAGAGGAGGACAGCAGGCGGGGATACCTGGGCCTGGCTGAGGAGCTCCCAGATCAAGTCCTCCTTGCTGTCCACGCTCCGGGCCACGACAGCGTGAGAAGGGACCTTGGCCAGATGGCACTGTTCATACTCATCCACCGACCTCCGGGTGCTGTCCGGGCAGAGCAGCTCATACTGGTCCCTGTCAGCCTTCTCGGACAGGGCCTCTGGGGAGGGAAAGGCCAGGTGAGGGGGCTGCACACAGAGCCATGAGCTGGGGTGCCCCCTTCTTCCTAAACCACAAAATGTGTAACCTGAAGGTGACTGAGACACAATCTTTTCCAAACACATTCATACTGAGGAGGAACTGGCAGTTTTGGCAGTGGAATGATGGGTTCTCACTCTTACCTGAGGTAGACACAGGGCCTGGAGGCACGCCTGCCTCCCCCACTCCACTACCCCACTTCTCTGTAGCTCCACCAATAAGAAGGGTGACACTTAATGCTTACTGAGCACTCAGGGTCCACCAAAGACTGTGATCAAGGCATCCATGCTTGGCTTCATGTCATCTTCACAACAACTGGCCCATAGTTAGCCCATTCTTGACATGAGAAACCAGAGTCAGAGAGCTGAGGTAACTTGTCAGAGTCTCAGTGACTCTGGGGCTGATACACTGCCATGCTAGGACAATCCAGTTCCCCCACCAAAACAACAGCATTCCGCTGGAGGCGGCGAGCAGGCTGAGGAATAGAAGGAGGCTGAGAGGGTGGAGCACCCTTGAGGTATAAAAGAAGAGGCCTCTCAATTCGCGTTGCAGAGGTATTAGAAGGTGTCATGGCTTCAATACATTTATAGGTTGCAGTCTTAATCCCCAGTAGCTCGGAATATTTCCAAATATTTCTTATTTAGGAAGAGACTCCTTGCAAGTACTGGAGTCTTACAATACTGGAGTAGAGTGGGCCCTTAATCCAATATGAGTGATGTCCTTATAAGAAGGGAAATGTGAACGAGACACGCATGTGCGGAGAGTACCATGCAAGCACGAAGGCAGAGAATGGGGGGATGTGTCTACATGCCAAGAGACACCAAAGACAGCCAGTCAGCTAGGAAAGAGGCATGGGGCAGAGCCACCCTCACAGCCCAGGAGAAATGAGCCCTGCCAACACCTTGAAAGTCCAGCCTCCAGAACTATGAGATGATAAATGTCTATTGCTTAAACCACCCAGTTTGCATGGTACTTTGTCCTGGTGGTCCTGGCAAACGGACACTGAAGGTCTATGGGGTTGATAAAATCTCACATTGAAAGACAAATGGTACACCTAGATCCTGGGAACGATTACAATTTTAACACAGCTTGTTAAAGAAAATAATTTAAGCTGGGCACAGTGACGCACACCGGTAAGCCCAGCACTTGGGAAGCTAAGCAGGAGGATCGCCACAAGTTCGAGGCCAGCCTGAGCTACATGGTGATGCAAGGCCAGCCTGAATCATACAGTGAGACCCTGTCTCAAAAAAATAATATTAATTTAAAATTTGTATATTGAGTAAAAAATATAAATGATTTAATAATGTTAAACTGAAGTACAAAGAACCGATCTGACCCAATGATCTCAGGAAGAAGTAACATTTGAACATGGGTCGCCTGAAGGCCCAGCGGTGGCAGCAGCAGACCGTGGCTCACCACTAACACTCCCTGGCATCCCGGAGGCCGTGCATGTAGTCGCCCACAAGATTCTCCTTAAAGGCCAGCAGGGGTCTTGCAGAAGAGCGGAAAAGTGACTTTGGGCAAAGGTTAAAGCAGGATGGCTTGGAACAACATGGCACTGCAACAAAGTGAGCAGGTTTTTAAGCTCCTGGGGATGTTAAGAGGTGCTGCCCACTGGCGTAACTGCAGGAACTGGAGCGTTCACAGGCCATAACGAAGATCATTTGGAGCAACTTCATTCTAGAAGATGAGACCCAGAGGTGACCCCACTGATTAAAATTGTTAATAATAAGACGCGCATCAATTGCCAAAGAGTGAACAAACCAGGTCAGTGTGTGATAATGAGGAGACAGTGAACTGTCAATGGCTGAAAAGAGAGCGAGGACACTGATGTCACCATGTTAGAAAAGGACACGAGGTGGTAAGGACTAAAGCCAGCAGAGCTTGTGAGGTCTGAAAATCCCTTCACACAGCAGACATTGTTATCAGGATGAGCTTAGCATGTGGAATATAACTTTGAGTTTTAAACATTCTGAGTGGACAGATAGATCATTAACATGAACTCTAGATATTAAACCTAGAATTTGCAAACTCTGCTTAGCTAAAATGCTCCTTTATTGGTTTTCTTCTGATAAATTGTCTGAAATACTAAAAGGGCATTTTTTTCAAATGGAGAAATAAAGTTGGGAGCAAGGCTCAGTAATAGAGCACGTATTTACCTAGCATGCATAAGGCCCTGGTTAAATCATTAGTCACACACACACACACAGACACACAGACACACACACACACACACACACACATGAAAATACAACAGTATGAGATCTGTTTGTCAGTGGTAATAATGCCTTGTACAAATTTAACTCTAAATGTGCTAACATGCTCTGAAATATGTATATGTTTCTCAGGATGTATTGGCTTAAGGTGTTTGGAGTGCTGAGACATTTACAATGAAATATAAATTTGTCTGTGATTACATTTGAAATCGACATTTTAATGAGTGAGAGATCTGGTTATGAAAACTTGATCTTAGAGCCTGGAGATAGGTGGGTGATATCACATTTGCTTAGCACGTGGGAGGTCCTGGGTTTCATTTTCGCATCTCAAAACACAATACAAAATGTTAGTAGTTTAAAGGTTCAGAAAACTTGTTCACTGGACTCATGGAAAAGTCCCTGCAGGGACCTGGGAGACAGTGGAGAGAGGTAGACACAGGTCCCTAATGTAGGAAGATGCTCCACAGGAGATGAGCTGAGAGAAACAAACGGGGCACTAAAGTACAAAGAACAGAAACATGCAAACTCTCCTGTGGATTAAACCCCTGACTATCACTCATCTCTAGATGTAAGGAAAACTTGGGGCAAGAGCCAGTCCCTCTGGTGAGCTGGGGCCCCTGGGGTTCTTTACCCAGTGCTTACCAAACACCGTCAGGTGCCGCACGAAGCTCACGTCCCCCACGCCATCCCGCAGGCACCTGAGGAACAGGACATATGGTCAGGCCCTCACCTCAGGTACAGGCCTCACCCTTCTCTGGCGCCAAACCCCTGAGGGTCTGCCTGGCCACTGGCTCATGGGGCTTTGGCCACAGTTTGCAGGGCACCAGCCTCCCTCACAGAGGCTACGTTTCTCTGAGCGGCCTTTGTACCCCACAGCCAGTGCCAGATCTGAAGCTAGCAGGAGCCTTAGAGAAGGACATCCTCGGCCCCCCTGTGGAGGGATTGTGGGGGGAGACCCCTACCTTCCTCTCGGAGAGCATTAAAAGAAACAGCAGATTTTGCTTGCTGTTTACTAAAGGCTTGAAGTCAGATACATAGATGATCAGGACATTGGTCAGCCCTGGGTTCCAGTCAGTTTCTCTCTAGTTTTGAGCAGCAGCCATTTTTCTAATAGGTCATGGAGTACAAAGAGGCATCTGCAGAGGACTGAGGAAGCCTCAGGTCCCCAACACAGGGGCTGCTCAGCAGGATGAGCCCTGGGAGGCCCTGGCCTTTGGCCCCACCAAGAGCCCAGACCTCGGTCTGCAGGCTCAGTCTGATCCCTGGTCCTAGAGGGTGACACAGCAGGCACTAAGCTCTGGGGAAACCTGAGGATCCCACACAGGGAGGTGTGGAGTGAGGGTAGACCAGGGGAGGCACCCAGGACCCGGGCTGTCACATGACCCTCTAGAACCCTGGGGCATGCCCTGTCCACTCTGTGCTTTTGTCCCAAAAATGCAGAGGGAGGATGACCAGGAGGGTCTCACTCACTTGAAGGCACCTGAGTAGCCGAAGTATGGTTCACGAGAGGAGCAGGCACACTTGTCGGTCCCTTTTCCTGCACACAGCTGACACAGTCTGGGGAACCGCTTCTCATCTGCGCAGGGGACACAGCTGCCAGAGAAGAACTCTGCCGCTTCTGCTCAACAAAGACACACGGACCACACGGTATGAACCCGCTAGGCTCTCAGGGATATGCACACACGTGAGAGAGTGCCCCTATGAGCCCTGGGGTCTGCCAACTTCCCAGGGTGGTGCTGGGAGACAAGAGTGAATGGCCGTCCGGGTTCAGTCTGCAGGGTGAGCAATGCCCACAGTGCCACTGTTTTATGTGGGATCATGGCTCAGAAAATTTTCCAACTTGCCCAGGGCAGGTGTGAGAGGGGTCGACCTACACTGATTCAAGCCATGGCCCAGTTCCACTCACTCTGCTAACTCAGCAACCCCAGGCCCCAAGTGGGCAGACAGAAATCTCAACAAGGCAGGAACACTGGAAGGCCAGCCAGTCTCCAAAAACCCTTCCTTATCACAGAACACAGGCCCACCGCACCTTCCCTCCTACGCCCAGGAGCTGGGGTGGCTTATGGGGTCCTGTCTGTGGGACAGAGTTGGGACGGGTTGCTGGTGAGGAGGCAGGAGGCATAATGGACAACTGCTCAGACAGATGTCCAGTAGTAACGATCACTTGGGCAAGTAAACGCCCCACGAAAGGGAAAGATATGTGCCCCAGGCCACAGCACTTCATCAGATCCCTGCAGCCGCTTGTCCTTGTCATGGCTGGAACACGAATATTGCAGAGAATGGCAGAGCTCAGAAAGATGCACTTTTGCAGGCAGCGGGATTTGGCCATCATGTTCAAGGGCTGAAAAGGTGCCCAGGGCTCACCTCGACCATCCTAACTGAACACGAAGCTGGCACCCGAGCAGCCATTCCTCCCGTGCCTGCGCACCCAGCCCTCACTTTAGGCACGGAGACCTGGGGTGCTGGCAGTGTGACTGGAAGCCCCAGTGAAACTTGCTGGGAAACTAGGAGGAAGGTGATCTTCCTGAATGGGCCTCAAGGATGGCTCATTTTCAAGCCAAGCTGCTGGGGTACCAGGAAGGGAGGACCGACAGCTCAGAGCGAGAGAAGCGCCTTTCTTGAGGGAAGAGAAAGCTCAGCCACCAGCTTCCATGGGTTGCTGGTGAACACATCCTCCACCCATCTTGGAAAACATGGAACATATACATGTGACAGTGATTGTAGCGCCCCCATATGACCCATTTGGGCAAAGGTGCAGGAGCACTGTCTTGAGGACACCCAATGCCTGCTGACTTACCTGCTTCAAGAGAGCCAGAGGGAAGCAGTAAGCCAATGGGGACAATCCACCCAGCAGACCAGCCCAGGCCCGTGTGGCAGGACTTCTTGCCTTGGAGCTGGTTCAGTTGGAAGCTGGTGCCCTTCTTCACCATGGCCACAACATAATAGTGAGTTTTTGGATCTGCAGAGGAGCAGAGAGAAAGAAGGAGCAAAGGAAGATGGCACATCTTCACTACTGCTCTTCCAGAGCATGCAGTGCAGAACTTTGGAGGATCCTAGAATCTTGCACCCTCTCCTGGTCAGCATGGAAAAAAGAAAAGAGAAAACTGAACTTTTCAAGGCAATCAACACATAGATGGCCTCTGGTTTACAATATTGAGGCTTCTGATTATTAAATTTTGCAATGTGTGAAAGCAAAACATAGTTAGTAGAAACCATTCTTCGTTTCTTGTTTTTTTTTGTTTTTGTTTTTGATTTTGTCTTTTGTATGAGACAGGGTCTGGCTATGCAGCTCAGGCTGGCCTTGAGCTCACTTTGTGGTCCAGGCTGGTCTCGAACTCACAACAATCCTCTTGCCTCAGCCTCCCAAGGGCTGGGATTACAGGCATGTGCCACTATGCCCAGCAGAAGCCATTCTTTGAATTTGGCCTTTTCTCAGTCTATTGATATATGGTACAATTATCTCTCATGAAGCTGGGCAGTGGCAGGAAACCATGGAAACACCAATACTGTGTCAGCAAGCTATGCTATTTAATGAATTGGGTATATTGAATGCAGTCTACAGTGGGTTTGTTAGAACATGACCCCACCATAATTGTAAAGACAACTGTACTTATTTTTCAGAGGAGATGGAAATTTTGAAGGTTCTCACTATGACAGGGCCTGCAGGTGTTTGCAGGAAAGATTTTCAGCTCCTAGGCACTGAGGTCACTGCTTCTCTACGTCTCTGTCTACAGCTGTCACAAAGCATGAGAGGGAGGATACAGGAGCAACCTAGGAATATGCCAGGGTCCTGCAAATTAGAGGTAGCCTGTGCTCACACACTGACAGCACAGATGGAAAAGTAAGGGAAAGAGACAAAGGTCCATTCACAGACTCCCCAAGAATATCTCCTCAAAACATTCACAGGCCTGTATACTGCAGCACATGGAGGAGACAGCACAGAGAAGAGGCAGTCAAACCTGCAGGTTCTCCTCCCAGAGATGGGCATCCTAGGAGTGCAGGCTCACTGTGATGGACTCTGGACTGCACTCCCTTCCCAGGCTGTGTATATACCCACAGCACCAAAGGTATTTCCATCAGAATGCACAAAGTTTGCAGTTGCCTAGGAAGAGTCAATAGCCTAGCCTCTGTGGGTCAGTATCAGTGACAGCCTCCATCCATCCAAAGAGCTCCAGAAACTTTGCTTTCTGTTAATAGGATGCTGACAGAGTCTCTGCCTTCCCCTGCAGTGGCTGCAGTGTCACACTAACAGCTTGGGTTCCCAGGGAGAACTCACCATCTTTAGACCCATAGAATTCTGCCACGATGGGCTTCAGGTTGTAGGGGGCCACGCTTGCCTCAAGCACCAAACCTCCATCGATGGTCACAGCATCTGCTTTGTTTGCCTGAAAGAGAGATTAGACCATGAATGGCACCCATAACCTCTGGGAAGACTCCCCTAGTCCTCTCCCAGGGATGCTTGTTCCATAAACACCAAATGGCTTGGACCTCCATCACCTCCCTTGGTCTATACTCAAATGTCAGCTTCTCGGTGAGACTGTCACTGACCTCACTCATAAAGCTATCATCTCCACTTTTTCCTCTTAAGCTTTATCAATTATCTGACATACTTAGTTCATTGTTTGTCCTCCCCTGTGTAATAGAAGCTCCATGAAAGTGAGGATATTTTTGTGTGTTTCATTCCCTGCCAAATCCTAGTACCAGAAGTGCACCTAGCACAGGCAGGTGTTCGATAAGTGTTGAGTAAGTGAGTGAATTGTAGAATAGGTTTTGCCTGCAGTAACTCGTGTTATGTGCGCCCAGATCTGAAATCTCTTTTCAGGAAGCGGTCAGCTCAGGGTTCCCTTCTTCCTATGGGAAGCAGAAGCTCCATAGCCTCCTCTCAGAAATGAGGTTGAATCATTTCCATACCCATTATAGAAATAATTCTTTTCTTAAGAAACTTTTTTGGGGGGTCTTTTCCTTTTTTTTTTGGTATCAGGAATTGAACTCAGGGCTTCACACTTGATAGGCACGTGCTTCTCCACTGAGCTACATCCACGGCCCAGAAATCATTCTTTTTGTTTATCAGTTTATTTGTTTATCACTAATTTGAATTTTACTGGATTTAGTGCAGTCATCCTCAATATCCAGGGAAATTAGCCCCAGGACTCCCACAATAAACAAATCTGCAGACCTTCAAGTCCCTAATGTAAAAGAATGTATTTGCATACACCCTGCACACTTCCTCCCATGTAAATTAAATCATCTTTAAATTACTTACATAATGAATATACTGTAAGTGCTATATAAATAGGTGTAAATACAGTGTTTAGGGGATATCTAGGGGCAAGAATGACATCTATGTATTCAGCAAAGTTGCAATTTTTTTACATCTGCCAATGCTTGAATGTGCAAATATGGAAGCCATGAATATGGAGGGACAAATGTATTATATCTACTTGCCTCCTTTTCCTATTCCATTTTCTTATATTTTAATATGTGTATGCTATATGCATTTTCTTATGTATATTTTACAAAATGCATGTACTGTGGTATATAAATGTGTATTACAATTATATATTCCCCATTGCATTGTTTTATGTACATTTTACATATGTTTGTGTGTCTGTGTAAAATTAGAGCACTACTGAATATATTAAAAAACCAACCTGAACTGATAAAGGATGGATTAGTATAAAAGATAAAGGAACAAGAAGTGCACTAAGCCTTATGAATCCCATCAAGAAGGGGAGCAGTGGGAACCAACAATGTTTCAGTCTATCCTCATGGGTTTCAAGTTGCTCTTACTTCTCCCCATTTTATATACATCTTCCTTTCTGGGATGGTTCCTCTTCAAGTTCCAAAATCAGAGGTAAAAAGACAACAACCTTACAGAGACTGCTTGACCAGCTCCCATGATTGCATCAGGTCAAATTTCTGCAACAAATGCATGTCTGTCTCCACCTTTCTCTTCACACATACATGCATGTGCACACACACATGTAAATATACACATGTATATGTGAATTCAAGAATAAAAACTTATGGACACCTTCGTGACACTGAATATTTCCAAAAATAAAAATATTATAATGCTAATAGCAATGCATATCAGTTTCACTGCCAAACTACCAGTAAAAAATGTTACCAATAATGAAGCACTACTCTCCCATCAAGGATAAACTTGGGACATTTCTAGGTACATGGATGCACCTTGAGACCAGACTCCTAAGTGAAATAGATATGCATGCATACATATTGCATTGTTTCTCTGGTGTGAGAAACCCAAAGCGTAAACAAGGACTACAAGGTATAACAGATATGAGATAGGAAAAAACTGTTAAAATGGAAAGGGGAACATGGACAAGGAAAGGGGGAAAGAAGGAGGAGAAAAGAAAAAAAGAATAGAAGGAAAAATGGAAACAAAACTTTTGTAGATAAGAATGGGAAGAGGGTTTAAAGGGAGGGGAGAAGAATGGGGAAAAGGGAATAATCAAGATATATTAGGTATACAACTTCATGGTTAATGTGTTTAGATTTGGCAGAAATTCCCCTTTTCATTCCCTTTTTATTCCCTTCTCTACCAATTAGAAGTCCCCAAATCTTATTAGGAGTCAGCAGTTAGACTTCACCCCTACACTTAAGAGACTCTCCCTTCTTTTTAAGAAAAGCATATATTTATTTTTAGTTGACACACAATAATTGTACATTATGGAGCACAGGGTAATTGGCTTATTATCTATCACCTCAAACATTTATTATATTTCTTTGTGTTGTGAACAGAGATCTTCTCTATTAGCTGTTTGAAGTGTACAATTGTTGTCAACCATAATTGCCTTTCAGTTTCAGCAGCAGCAGCAGCATTGTCAACTCCATCTTTTTGTCTTGCATCTCCCATCACCTCCCAAAAGAAAATGAGTCTACTTTTCCCCCTCCTTTGTTTAAATTGGCAGGGGGAGCCCTAAGAGATACTCTGCATAAAATGTAGAATTTTCCTAAGAAATCTCCTTCTCTTGATCTTTGTATCTACCCGCAAGTACTACAGCTATTACCTTGTATTTATTTCAGACTCCTAGTAATAAAGTTTTCCCATGATTGAATAAGATTTTATTTTTGAAATATGCAGTAGGAAAACTTCTGATTTTGAGTGAGAAATCTTAAAAAGTAATATCTAAGTATCCTTTGGAACATATTGTATACGTCCTCAGAAAAAAGGAAGAACAGCCCGTGGAATGGGTGTCTCTTGAGAGAATTACTGCTGTCATATTCCGTCCATTTAAAGATGAAGCTCATTAGAAGAAAGTAATACATGCTAAAATACTCACTAGATACAGTGAAGGAGATACTGACCTGGGCTTATCATGTAGAAAAGTATTTTACTTCAAATGCTCATAATGTTAAATTGTTTGGTGGATGTACAAATTAGGTTTTCCATGTTCATGACATACGTCATTTAACCATTTTCTTTAAAACTTGTCTTCTCTGGTAGATAAAATTAAAAATTTGTTATTACAAAAGCTAAAAAATTTGTTTAGGCATACTATAAGGGTTCCAGAAAATAATACTTTACTACTAGTATTGAGGAAACCTCTGTTGGTCAGTGAATGTCCTAAGAGTCTAATTACAGTTCTTTACATACTTGATCCAAAATTTTTCTGCTGTAGGGGCTGGAGGTATAGTTCAGTGGCATCAGTGCCTGCCTGGCAAGCACAAGGTCCTGAGTTTGATTCCTGGTACCAACAACAACAACAAAAAATTGTATGATTATACAATATGTCCTGAAATTGTCCTATGATTAGATTAGGTCAGTTGAAGATATATATATATATATATATATATATATATATATATATATATATATATTGTTTTGTTTTTCTTTTCTTAGAGGGGTCTCACTATATAGTTCATGTAGTTCAGGCTGATCTCAAACTCAGTGATCCTCCTGCCTCAGCCTCCTGAGTGCAGAGATTAGAGGCTTATGCCACTATGCCCAGCATATTTGTTTTGAAATATGAGTAAGATGACATAGGCTAAACTAGACAGATTTGTATTTTAAAATTTCTCCCCACTAACTCCATGCTATTACAACATATGTTGCTATTACAACATATTTTAGCAGTTTAGTGCTTGAAGTTTGGTTCATTGTTTATTAGTTTCATACATGAACTGTAAAAATATTTTTATGTGCGAAGAGACCTTGGGTGATACTTAAATATAAATTATCTAAAAGCAAGGAAAATAGTGCAAACCATTTCCAACATAGCATCAGTGGAAATGATCAAACAGCTTGAGATTTATAGTTTGATGAAAAAAAATTACAGAGCTGGGAATGGCTCAGTGGAAGAGTGCTTTTATCTTTCCTTTTTTGTTAGTGTATGTTTGCAATACATAATAAATACCTTTATTGTGGGGAGAAAAGATACATTAGGTATAGATACAAATTCTCTATGATGAATGTGATCACTATGTACATCTAAAATGTACCAATGAAATTAACTTTAAAAAAGAAAGAGATGTCATCACATTATCAGATATGAACTTATTGCAACTTAATTTCTTTGGTTATTAAAAAGGATGAACATTTTTTCTGTATTGTCTATATTATTTATTAGCTGCAATGTTTTTTTCCTATGAGTGGTTTGTTTATAGCTTGTTATTCCTAAGCACTTCTTATAAATTTAAATTATATATTTATATAGTTTTTACAGTGCAGTAAGTGGTTTTGTTACAGCTGATGTGATTTATTTTAAAAATATTTATCATAGTTTTAAAATGTTTACATTTCCAAATTTGCTTACTTTTTTGATTTATTTAGCTAATGTATCTTTGTCTTGGTTACTTTTTGTCACTAAGACACAATACCTGACACCCACAACTCTAAGGAGGAAAGGTTTATTTCTGCTCACAGTTTGTAGAAGTTTCAGTCCATAGTCAGCTGGTTCCAAGGTAGGGAGGCATTGGAGAGGAAAATACCCTCATGGCATGGTAGACAGCAAGTAGAGAGCAATCAACAAGGAGAGCAAGGGAGAGACCCTTCTAGTCCATACCCCTAGTGACCCACCTCTTCTGACCAGGTTTTACTTCCTGATACCATAGATAGATATAAACCCATCAGTACCAATGAGTATTACACCCAAGATCCAATCACCTCATCAAAGCTTCACCTATGAATGCACCTGTGAGGTTTGGGGAGACATCTAGATACAAACCAATTATGTCTATTATACAAAAATGATATGACTTATAATATATTTATTTTTTACCAAGCTAATCTTTTCATTTCTGAAACAATCATCTGAAAATATTGATATGTTTGATGGCTTCTATCTTACATGTATTTTATATCTTATTGCATCACTGGGAAATTTCAAAAACAATGGTAAGTAATAATAGTAAGAACAGAGCTTCTTGTCTATTTCTCAGTCTTTTCTTTTTCAGTGCTAGAATATCCGGGCAAGCTAGGGAATGCAACTGTACAGGTCACGTGGCCCTGTAGGGAATATGAAGATAAGGCCCTTTTGAAAGTGTGCATTTTCAGTTAACATCAAAACAGCTACTGCTTACTGCCTGCTATGCAAGAATTCTACCACTGAGTTACACCTACTATCCTATTTCTGGGTCTTTATAGATTCTTTTTAATGCAGTGCTAGTTTTACTTTACTATAGATATCTCACTAAGATTGAGTCCTTAGCTATGAACTGTATGGTTATGACTATGATTATGATTTTTCCTATCAATGGAAGTTGAGCAGGTGCATTTTTCCTCTGTGGTAGTAAGCGCAAAGGGCAAGAGTGACTCACCGCAATGGCCTTGATGCACTCAAGGTAGGAGGTTGTCTTCACACAAGTGACAAGGGGACCATCCGCTGAAAAGACTTTTTTCACATTGTCACTGAACCTGGAACACTTGGTGGCCTCGTAATCTGACACAGCACACCATCGTACAGTTTTTTCAGGGACTGCCAGACACAGCCCTAGAAGAGAGCCAGAGGTATAAAGGAACCACAGCACTCACTTTTCTTTGCTGGTAAAAAAAGGAAAGGTCAAAGACAAGATAAAGGGCCAACTGAGTGAGTACACCCATACTAGACTGGCTGTTGACTCAGATGAATTCTCATGGCCTCTTTTTCTAATTCTGCCCTACCCCTTAGATAATAGCATCATTAGACAGCAATTTCACTCCCAGGATATATCTAAAATTACTGAAGACTTTAAATTGGTGGCTGCCATGTGCTGAGAGAGAAAGGGGCAAGAGTAGCTTGCTTAATGGGTGCAGGATTTTCCATTGGGTTGATGAAAATGTTTTGGAACTGCATAGAACTATTCACTTTAAAATGGTTCATTTATGTTATGTGAATCTCATCTTGAAAATATCTACCCCTGGGTAGAAATCTTTGGATCTAGTGAGTTAGTCTTTATCTTAATTCTAGCCAAATTAAAATCGTTGCCTATTGCCAAGGGCACGGTAGCACACACCTGTTATTCGACCACTTTGAGAAGCTGAGGGGAGAACTATGAGTTCTGCTTGGACAACTGAGTGAAACCCAGTCTCAAAAATAAAAAAAGGGGGCAGTAGGTCCCAGTAGGAACACACACACTGGACCAGGTAGACCCAGTGCCCCAGCAGGCTCTGAAATAGGCACAGATGTCATGAAGGCAGGACCAGTGTAGTGAAAAAGTCCAAAACAGCAGTGATAAATGAGCCAGAAGTTGCTAAGTTAGGTGAACCAGCATTGTGCTTCAGTACACAGACACTAGGAACAGAAAAAGGTGGGTAGGGCTACTATTTTATGTCAAAAGGTTTGGGGAGAACTCCCGCCACAGAAAGCCAGTCCCAGCCCCCACATCAAGAGGCAAAGATTATCCCCATATTCTGCACAAATCACACTGTAAACTTGGCTGGAGTACACAACACACTTCTGGAATCTGACTTGGACTGACCACATAATTGTAGACACCAGAAGAATTTTACAACTTTAATTTAAGAATTTTACTACTTTAATTTTCCTCTAGTTGGTTGATTGGTTTTCCTTTTTATGTCCAGCTGATTTCTTGTTTGATTGCTTTTGTCTTGTTTTGTTTTCTGTGGGGTTTTTTGTTTTGTTTTTCTCTTTTATTCTTTTTCTTTCATTATTTAGATTTTTTTTTTACCTTTCTTCTTGTTTTCTTCTACTCATCTTCATATGCATAAACACTGTCTCTTCTCTTTCTGGTTCATTTTAATACCTCTTTGCTTTCTCTTCCATTCTTTCTGTCCTCTGTTCTCATTTCCAAAAAGCCAAAAGATCATACTTTGCCTTCCAGCCTTGCTCCTACCCTATGTGACCTCACTCATCTCCTGTCTTGCCCTCTATCCCTCTTAATTCTGTCCCTCCCCCTGACAACAACAGGATAAAATCACTTCATTAAAGGAAAAAAAATCATTGCATGCAAGTTCCTGGTGTATGTTGGATTCTGTTATATAACTGTAGAAGTTGCTCCTAGGGTTAAAGGTATCAGGTTAATAGTTACCACAGTTTGTCAGTAGCCAGGCAGGGCTTGAGACTATTGTTATTGCTAAATGTACTGCTTTAGCCAATAGTTACGATAGCAGTTATAAAACTGTTATGATCAGCTTTTCTTCCCTATATGACAACACTGTGATTGTCTAGGATCATAACTATCACCAAGGGAGGTTTTTTGGGTAAACACAAGACCAAGAAACACCTACTTCTAGAAGATATCCCTGAGGAACAGACATTTCCTAGGAAAGCTGTGGAAGCTATCTGCTGTAAGAAATCTACAAACATCAAATCAAAAAATAAAATTAAAAAATGGAAAAATGATAAGATGCAGAAACAAAATGCAAACCCAGGCTCCCGGCCTATGTAGGACAAGTCCAGAGCACAATGAAATAAAGGAAATTGGAAACAACCACTGGAACTTTCTGAAATATTAGCAATAGAATTGAAAAAACAAATAGAAGAGGCTATCGAAAAAATAATCTCTAAGGTGCAAAATAAAATGATGATCAAAATGAAGGACTTTAAAACAGACACAGATATAAAATAGAGCTCAGCAAAAATGATGGAAATCATGAATGCTGTACATAGGAAAGTAATGGAATCTATGGAACAGATTCAAACAGAAATCCAGGAGATTAGAGCTCCATTGAAAGTATATGCAACAGATTGAATGAAGGCAAGGGTATCATCAAATCTAGAACATAGGATTGCAGCTATAACCATGAAAAGAAAGATATCTTAAAAATAGCAAAAGACCATGAAAAAAACCAACAGCTACAAGATGAAGCAAAGAAGAACAAAATAAGATTGATTGGAATCAGTGAGAAAGCTGAAAACAGCACAAAAGCCAAAAAACAAAACAAAACAAACAAAAACAACAACAAAAAAACTCTTCATAGAAATAATGGCAGAAAAATTACCCCCAGATAAAGAATTTGACATATAAGTAAATGAAGCATGTAGAATTCCAAATAGCCATGACCAAAATAAATCTACACTAAGGCATATAATAATCAAGAGTCCAGAAATTCACCACAAGAACAGAATATTAAAAGTAACTTGAGAAAAAAAAATCACCTGAATAAAAACCCATCAGAATCACAGCAGGCTTCTCAAAAAAAAACCCCCTCAAATCAAAGAGACTTTGACTGAGGTATTTCAAGCCCTAAAAGAAAACAACTTCCAACCCAGAATGATGTACAACCATAAAACTGTTTTTCAAAATCAATGGAGATATTTCCATGGCAAAGGACAACTGTTGAAATTCATGGCCACCAAACCAACTGTTCAGAATGCTCTGAAGTATGTATTGGAAAGAGAAAATGAGGACCACAGCACAAGAACACAAATAGAGAGAAGCTACCAGGCAGGGCAAACAATTAAACAAGGGGAAAGACAGGGAACCAATATCAGGAAAAGAACATGAAAAACATAAGCCAACACCATCAGCTATAACCATAAATGTATATGGTCTCCACTTAACCAACCAAAATAAAGTGGCAGAATGGATCAAGAAGCAAGCTCCAATAATACACCGCATTTGAGAAACACATTTAACTCAAAAAGAAATTCAGAGACTGAAAGTCAAAGTATGGGGGAAAAAAAACCTCCATTCCAGGGCCAGGGATTTAGTTCAGTGGCATAAACACCTGCCTGGCAAGTGCAAGGTCATGAGTTCAATCCCTGGTACCGGAAAAAAAACAAACAAAAAAAAAACAAAACAAAAAAAACCTCCATTCCACAGAAACCCAGAAAAAATCAGGGGTAGATATTCCATTTGAAGACAATGTGAACTTCAAGCCAAGGCTGATCAAAAGAAACAAAGGTCACTACACACTTGTTAAGGGAAAATTCCAAGAAGAGGAAATAACTATCATATATATACATATATATGTGTGTGTGTGTGTGTGTGTGTGTGTGTGTATAGGTATATATACCACATACTTGTGCCACCAACTACGTAAAACAAAATATTAACAGATATGAAAAGTCAAATAAGCACTAACACAACACAATTGTAGGGACTTTAATACCCCAATCTCACAAACAGATAGATAACTAGACAAAAAAAATAAATAAAAAAGAAATATCTGATGTTGTGGGGTAAACAAATAAACTCAGTAGATGTTTACAGAGTGGTCCACCACACAATATCAGAATACAAAGAATCAATGAATCAATGAGTTGGTTCTTTGAAAGATTATCTAAAATTAATAAACCCCTAGCCAACCTCATCAAAAAGAGGGAAAAAAAGGACTCAAATTCAAATAATGAAAAGGGGAAAATCACAACAGATCCTGCAGAAATCCAGAAGATCCTTAATACCTTCTTTGAGAATCTGTACTCTCAGAAGATGGAAAACACAGAAAAAATGGACAGATTCCTAAACACATGAATTGCCAAAACTGAATTGAGAAAGCTTAAAAATTCTAAATAACCTGATATCAGTGAATGAAATTGAAAATGTAATTTAAAACTTACCAGCAAATAAAAGCCCAAGTCCTGATGTATTTATTGCTGAATTCTACAAGAAATTTAGAGAACTAATGCCACTAATGTTGAAAGTCTTTAATGAAATTGAAAGGGAAGAAATACATTCAAAATCATTCCTGGAAGGAAATATTACCCTGATACCAAAACCAGAGAAGGACTTAAGCAAAAACAACAAAACAAAACAAAAAAAATGCTACAAGCCAATCTTCCTAACTAACATAGATGCAGAAATTCTTAGAGAGATACTGACAAACAGAATGCAGCAAATCATCAAGAAGATTATACACCATGACCAAGTAAGATTCATCCCAGGGATGCAGGGATGGTTCAACAGATGCAAATCAAGAAATGTAATACATCATATTAACAGATCTCAAGACAAACATCACATGATCATCTAAATTGATGCAGAAAAAGCTTTTGACAAAGCTTAACACTCATTCATGATAGAAGAAAATTCTACAGAAAATTAGAGTAGATAGCCTTTATCTCAATCTGATAAAAAGCCATCTATGACAAACTAATAGTCAACATCACACTAAATGGTCAAGAACTGAAAGCTTTCACTCTAAAATGAGGAGTAAGACAAGGAAGTCCACTATCACCATTCCTATTCAATATAGTTCTGAAAATACTAGCCAGAGCAATTAGACAAGAGAAAGAAATAAAAGGAATAAGGATAGGAAAAGAAGAATTAAGCTATCATTATTTGTGGATGGCATGATACTGTACATAGAAGACCCTAAAAACTCCACCAAAAGAGTTCTAGATTTAATAATCAAATTTAGTAGTATAGATGAATACAAAGTTAACACTTAAAAATGAATAGAATTCCTATACACAAACTACAAACTCACTAAGAGAGAAATTAGGGAAGCCATACCTTTGCAATAGCATTCAAACAAATGAAATATCTAAGAATCAATATAACAAAGGAAATAAAAGATCTACATTAAATATTGTAGTACTCTGAAAAAGGAGATTGAAGAGAATATCAGATAATGGAAAGATAGCCCTTGATCATTGATATGAGCAATCAACATAGTGAAAATGGCCACACTCCAAAAATTGTTATACAGATTTAATACAATCTCAATCAAAATACCATCAACATACCCCACAGAACTAAAGAAAACATTCCTAAAATTCATTTGGAACCAGAAGAGTCCTAGAATAGCAAAAACAATTCTGGGCAACAAAGGCAAAGCAGCATTCATTACAATCCCTGACTTGAAATTGTACTACAGGGCTACTGTCATAAAAACAGCAAGACACTGGCAAAAACAAAACAAAACAAACACCACAGACCCAAAGATCAGTGGAACAGATTAGAAGGTACAGACACAACTCCAAATACACTCAGCCACCTTATCTTTAACAATGGGGCCAAACATGTTCCCTAGAAGAAAGGTAGCCTCTTTAATAAATGGTGCTGGGAAAACTGGCTTTCCATATGCTGAAGACTAAAACTAGACCCATGTCTATCACCATGCACTAAACTCAAATCAAAATAGATAAAAGATCTAAATATTACAACAGAAACACTAAATCTTCTGAAAGAGGATGTAGTGGAAGAGGAAGAGGAAACAAGTACAAATCTGGAAGACATAGGTATAGGCAGAGACTATGAATAAAACCCAGACCACATGCAAAATACTACAAAAAATCAGCAACTGGGATCTCATCATATTAAAGAGCTTTTGCACAGCAAAATAAATCACAAACAGAATGAAAAGACAACCCATAGAGTGGGTAAAAAATTTTGCCAACTCTCCTTCAGACAAAGGACTTATATCTAGAACATCTAAAGAACTGAAAATATCAGAGCCCCATAAATTCAAAGACCTAATCCAAAATTGGGCATCTGAGATGCATATGCACTTTTCAGATGAAGAAATACAACCAGCAAATAAATATATGAAAAATGTTCAACATTAATTGTCATTTGAGCAATGCAAATTGTAAAAATGCCGAGATTCCATCTCACTTCAGAAAGAATGGTTATTGTCAAGAAATCAACCAGTAGCAAATGCTGGAGGGGCCGCTGAGAAAAAGGAACATTTTTCCACTGTTGATGGGAGAGCAGACTGGTGCAACCACTGTGGAAGACATTATGGAGATTCCTTAAGAAACTGGGATTAGAGGTTCCATTTGATCAGCTACTCCCCTTCTGGGTATCTTCTTGGAAGAATTAAAAACATTATGTCACAGTGATATGTGTATCTGTGTTTATTGCAGCACAATTTATAATAGCTAAAACTTGGAAACAGCCTAAATGCCCATCAATTGAGGACTGGGAAAAAAGTGTGATCTTTTTATACAGTGGAATACTACTCAGCCATAAAGAAGGATAAATTTGAGACATTTCTAGCTAAATGGATGTAATTTGAGACCATATTTATCAATGAACTATATCAGACTTATATGTGTAAACATTGTATTGTCTCTCTAAAGTGAGAAACTGAGAACAAATAAGGCCTAAAATGTACAAAATATATTGAAAATAGGAAGAAACTGTTCAAAAGGAAAGAGGAACCAGGGTGGGAGGAGCGGGAAAGGAAGGAATGGAAAGAGAAAAATATAAGTTAGTTATAGTACTAGTTTCTCTTAGTGCATTGAAAAGTTTGTGCTAATATTGTTTAGAGACTTTTTATGCTCATATCTTGTACTCTGAGTAACAACTTTGAAGATAAAAATATGCACTGTATTAACTATTGTTACCCTCCTATTATTTTATTATGACATTGTGTTTTAGCTTTTCCATAAAATAAAAAAATTTAAATTTAAAAATTAAAATGATCAGGGATTATAAATGTAACTCAGGCAGGGCACCCTTGGTTTGATCTCAGTACCACATGAAAAATTAAAATAATTAAATCACTGCATATTTGCTTCACGGGTATTTTAAATAGTAATAAAGGGCATTACAAGGCAAAAATGCTGCTTACAAATTTGTAGTGTTTGGATAAAACACTATTTTAAATGAAATCTAGAAAACCAAAGGTACAATGACATTTGCAAGCCCCTGTATGTCAGGAAGTGTACAAGCTCATTGTCATCTAATTTCCACAATTGTCTTGCCATTTAAGGATCATCATTACTGTTTTAGAGATGATATTGAAAAAAATTGTTAGGGACACTAAATAAGATGAAGTTGATATTTGAACCACCCAGTTGTGTTTGAATTCAAAATCTGTTCTGCCTGTAGTAGGAAACATCAAAGAAAAAAAAAAAGAAATATCAAAAAATATGAGGCAGGAGATGCCAAGTAAACTAAGCCAGAATCTCATCCCAAAGATAAGAAGGGACAAGTGGAGCTCTTAAATTTTATTTGAGAAAGTCTTCCATAGTAGCAAACCTAAGTAAGAGCAAGCTATGAAACGGAACTGACCGCATTTTCAGTTATGACTGTGCTTTTGCTTTAAATGAGGAAAAAATTCAAACAGATACTTCACAAGAAAAGATGTGTAAATGGTCACTAAGAACTTGAATGTCTCTCAACAGCGTTGGTCATCGGAGAAATCCAAATGGAAACCACAAGGAGATGCTAACTGTAAGAAGATGGACATCACCAAGTATCAGAAGGATGGGGACCAGCTGAACTTCTCATACGTTGCCATGGGAATATAAAATGGTGCAGCTGCTCCAAAAACCTGACATTTTCCCCTTTTCTAATTCTGAAGATCAAATCCATGGCCTTGTGTCCATCAGGCAAGCCATTTACCACTGAGCTATACCTCAGCTCTAACCTGGGCATTTTCTTAATATGTTGAACATACACTTTCCAGTATGACCCAATAATTTAGATATTTACCTAAAAGAAGTAAAAGTATATCTTCCCAAATACTTGTCTTCTAATGTTCATGGCAACTTTACTCGTAATAGCCTCATGGTGGAGGTAACCACCATGTCCATCAAGAGGTAAATGGGTAAACAAACTGAGGCAAAAATCCTACAGTGCAGTAATTCTCCACAGTGAAAAGGAACGGACGATGATACACACAACAGTGTGGATGAATCTCAAATGCTGAGAGAAAACCAAACATGAAGGACTGTGAGCAGTACGGTTCTATTTGCATGAAATCTTGGAAAAGGCAAAACTTATCTATTGAAAAGACAGGGAAAGCAATTGGGAAGGGGCAGGGGCAGAGTGAAGGTGTTGGGAGCTCAGGGTGATGGTGCAGTCCTGTAACCCCAGAACTCTCCAAGCTGAGGCAGGAGGACCACAAGTTCATAGGACAGGTGGACTACATAGCAAGACTCTGTCTCTCCCCCCAACAAAAGTTAGAAATATTCTTCCTCCTGATCATGGTGCTATTTGCATGGATAATTTGTCAAAATTCACTAACCTATCTGTCTACTTAAAATGGGTATATTTTATTATATGTAAATCACACTCCAGTAGAAGTGATTTTAAAAAGAAAGAATGTGTGCAAGTGAGCTTAGGGAGCTGGAGTTGTCACTTAGGCAAATACTGACATTCATAGCATTCTGCCAGCCACCTGACTACCACAGGGAGCAATCAGCACCCACTGTGAATATCTCACACTGGAAGCAAAGGCTGCTGCCACCTGCACCCAGAGCACAGAAAGCTCTTGAGCCTCAGAAGAGCAAGAGACCGAGAGAGGAGGTGAGGGCCAAGGCAGAGATATACAGGCAAAACTTATCTATGGGGAAGACTGGGAAAGCCACTGGGAAAGGGACAAGGGCAGTGTGAAAGTGTCGGGAGCTCAGTGTGAGCTCTGGGACATACAGGTCCTACTAACAACTGTCCCTTTCTCTTTCTCTTTAGTAATTTTTGACTTAAACTACTGTGGTTGCTTTTTTTTGTCATCTGCAGTCAGAAGAGTATTTGTTAAACTAGAACACTATGCTTTGAAGAAGCGTGCCCAGATTCCAGCCTGGTCCAGCAGCCACGATCAAGGAAACACAGGGGGTGTGGCCAACAGGGGCATCTCTTGTCTTTGGTTTGTAAATACAGAGCCAGTTGAGAAAACGAACTTTTGGCAGCGCCAGGAGAGACAAAGAAGAACAAATAACACAGGCTGTTCAGGAGACCCAAAGGGCTGCCTATGGAGCTCCCTCATGACTAGGGCTGTACCACAGCTGCACACAACCTTGCCAGCCTTCGCAGGCCCTGCAGGGCTCCCCTTGTGACCCTGGTGGTAGTACCAGGCCATGAAGGGCCCCCCACTAGCTGCCCTTGCTGTCCATTCGTTGCTCTGCCCTGTGCCCCCATGAGAGATGCCCTGTCCTATACCCTACCCTACAAATTATTCACGACCGCCTGAACTAGGGCTGACAGAATCCCGCGGCGCAGAGCCAGGCAGATCTCTGCACACACAGGGGTTCGCTGCCTTGAACCACGGCCTTCCTCACAGTTCCTCCTGCCCGCGACCGGGGAGGAGCCCATCCTCCCACCTCAGGAAGGAGCCCCCTTGCATTGTTTATACCCAGGCTTTTCACTAGTGATAACCCACCTGCACCTAGAGCTCACCTGCCTCTAGGCACATTGTCACAGGTTCGCGACTGTGTGATTGTTGTGAAAAAGCAATTTTTACCCACCGAAACCAGTTGACGAGGGGACATCCCAGAGTCAGCCAACAGGGAGGGGGCAAGTGGGTTCCATTACAGAGTCCCATTAGGCGCAGGCCTCCTCCCGCCCTGGGGGCTCCTCCCAGCGCGCACTCACCCAGGGCCCGCGCGGCCGCGGCGCACAGCAGCGCGCACAGAGCCGGCTTCATCCTCGGCAGCGCGCCCGCGCCTCTCTGAGCCCTGGGGACCGCTACCCGGGGTGGACCCGCCTACTCCGTTCGTTCGGTGAGTGGACCCTGGCCGATCGCCCGGCGGTGCCACGCCCCACCCCTCCCCCGGGGTGACCTGCGAGCAACCGGTCAGACTTTATTCAGCCAGGCACAGCCTGGAGGTCTCAAAAACAGACGCGCGGAGCCCAGGGGCCAAGGCGTGCAAAGGGTGCAAACCATTTCGAACGCAAGTTTCAGGTCTTGGCAGATTCTCGTTTAAAGAGTCTATGCGGTCCGGATGAGGACCTTCGGGAAGCTCTCTGGAGCCACAGCGCCCCCTCAGCCCTCTGCTCAGCGCGGCCCGAGCCGGTGAGCTCCCAACACCACACAGAGAGGGCAGCAGTCCCAACCTCTGCAAGTTGGTGCTAAGTTTAAGTAAACTCTCAAGAACTCTTTTTTTAAAGTGTGGTACGCATATATAAAACATCACCTATCATTTGTTTTAACCACGTAAACAGCCCCATATCAAGAAACAACTTAGGCGCGCCAGGAAAAGCCCCCCTCCCATCTCCCCACCTGGTGTGCATTACCTTCTTTTCCTCTCTTCTATTAGGGATTGAACCCAAGACCCTTGCAGTGTGCTACATCCCCAGGCTTCTTTATTTTAAGACAGGGTCTCTTTAAGTCACTCAGTTGTCTAAACTAGGCTGGAATTTACCACCCTCCTGCTTCTGCCTCCCTGCCTGTTAGAGTCACAGGTATGCACCACCATACCCAGCAATTATCTTGACTTCTAAAAGCGTAGACTAAGTCTGCTGAACGATCCCCATAAAGATAGGATGATACTATATACAGCTTTATGTCTGCTTCTTTCATTTACGATCGCATTTGTAAGATTCATCTACGCAGTTGTGTGTACCCATCATTCACTCTCAGTGTTGCCTAGTGTTCTACACTGTGTGTATAGCACACTATCTTTCTTCTGGATGCTTGTAGTTTCCAGTTTGCACTCTTGTGGATGATATAAGTAAGAATACAATTCTAATTTCATATTCTATCTGGTTGCTGGCACCTGTGGATGTGTGTGTATGTATTGAATTGGAGCCACTTGACCTAGATTGTCTTGCTGTATCTAATAGTTTCTTTGGAATTCTCTCTTTACAGTCTTATGTCAGTTTGTGCTTTTTCCTTCCCATCTGCGTATTAATAAAGCTTCCCTTTTGCTAGTCACAACACCTGATATCTACAGCTTAAAGGAGGGAGGGTTCAATTGGCTCATGTTTGTAGCCTGTGATCTGCTGGCTCCAAGACCTAAGTGTTATGGGGGAAGGATCTGGAAGCAGAGCAAGGGACAGTGCCAGAGAGGACTGGGGAGGGATCTCCTATTGACCCCAAAGCCACACCCCAGTGACCTAGGCAGACACCCCAGGAGTGCGCTCCTCTGACCTGCTTGGTGTTTCCTAGTCCAGTGACGTTGACATATCAAGATTAAGGGTCTCAGGGTTCTTAGGCTGGGGATTTAGCTCAGTGGCACAAACACCTGCCTGGCAAGAGTGAGGAGTGAGGTTGTGAGTTTGATCCCCGGTACCCCCCCAAAAAAAAACAAATGGGGGGGTCTCAGGATTCTTATTTTCTTCTTTTTCTTGGTTTACTGCACTGACTAGGACTTCTGGCACATTCTAGTACCTCTTTTACAGCATATAGGGAAGCATTTCTACAGGGCGGGAAAGCAACTGCCAGATCCTAAAACAGGCGAAAGTGCAGCGTTGATTCCATCAGTACAGTATTGAATAGAAATGCTGCTGGCGCAGAGTGGTTTTGTGTGATTCACCATTATGCAAAATGTTTGCTGGCATTTTGCTTGTTTAAATATTATTAGCCATTTGTTTTTTGAGAAGTTTGTCTGTCTCCTCTAAATTTCAAATTTAGTACTGTAAAATCATTCACAATATCCTTCAACATTTCTAGTGTGTGGAGGATACTTACTATAATACCTTTTTTCATTGTAGATCTTGGTCTTTTATATTTTCTCCTTTCTTAACTTAGTATTGGCAGTATTATATCTATTTTACTATTCTTCTCAAATAACTACCTTATGACTTTGTTGACTTTCTGTACTATACATTTATTTTATCATTTCGGTGACTTCTGTTCTCTGTCTTTTGGTTTTATTCTTCAGCTTTTCAAAAGGAGGTTAAAATCATTGAATGTTCATGTTCTTCCAGTGATGTATGGGATGAAAGCAATACATTTCCCTGTAAGAATTTTTTTTCTTGCTACATTACAATCTCAGGGTTATCTACTTCAAAATATATTCTAGCAAGGTACAACGATGTGTGTGCCTATAGTCCCAGTTACTCAGGGAACTAAAACAGGGAGATTGCTTGAGTCTAAGAATTCAAGGTCAGCCTAGGCAACCTTGTCTAAAAAAACAAAACAAACAAAACAACAACATCATGAACTTTCACAGATACTAACAGACCTCAAATTACAAACATTCATAGATGTGAACAAATCTCAGAAGTTAAGTTCTGACGTCAGGTGTGGGCATCTTGCCCTTTGTCTGCTACTGCTGATGAGCTGGTAGCTCCACTATCTCCCACCCCTCCTCCCTTCTCCAGTTAGTAACTCTCTTTGTCAGTTCATCCTGTGCAATCCCCTATATACCAGTTGTTGTACTGTACAGTACCATCATTATAAAGTAACGGTAAAAATAAAAATAGTTTATTTATAGTATTTTGTGTGGTTTTTATGCCTTATATTTATATTTATGTCAAAGTTGTGGAAGATTCACCTTGTTTTACTTATGAATGAATCTGACTTATGAATATTCTTTCAGAGCAGAACTTGTTTGTATGCTGGGGATTTACTGTGTGTTGTGTGAGTTTCCAGGTAGGTTGATGTCATCATAAGGGTCCTTAAAAATGTGAAAGACTGAGGTAATATAATGTCTGAATGATGCAATGTGGGAAAGACTCTACCATTGCTGGTTTTGAAATATAAAGACAGTGGGGCCACAAGCCAAGAAATGTGGGCTGCTCTAAAGCTGGAAAAGACAGCAAAATAGATTCTCCTGTAGGACTTCCAGAAAGGAACACAGCACTACTGACATCTTGATTTTGGCCCAGTGGAACTAATTGCAGACTTTTGATATTCAAAACTGTATGATAATACATTTGCAGTGATTCATTGCAACAGTAGTAGGAAACTAATGCACCTGGCATAAGTATTGGAGCTCCTCTAAAGTGGCATGATCTGGTTTGTTTTTTAATCTCTCCTTCCATGAAATTCCAAATTGTACCAAGTATCTTAAACAAAAGATTTTCCCTTTGTCAAAGTCAGTTCTCTGGGCCTCCCTTCTTACTGGATTTTTGCCTTCTTGTTTGTTTTTCCAACCCTGAGACCTCCATCAGCTCTGCTCATTTGTAAGCCAGTTGTGCACAGGCAAAGCCAGATGTCTTCTGCTTTGTGCCAAAAGTGGATCATGTATGTATCTTCCCTCACTTATGCACACTTCTGAAAGGAAATAGGGTCTATGAGGGCAGACACCACTCTTTTCTTGTTCAACATTCTAATCCTAGGCTGGCAAATAATGCCTGATATAGAGCTTAAAAATTTCATCAAATAGATAAATAAATGCAAATAAATACTTCAAAAATGAAGTATTGAGCAATCTCTCTTACAGGCTTGTGGAAAAACCCAAATAGAGTTAATGATCCACATAAAGCTAACATACCTAAATCCAAAAGTGCCTAAGTGCCCCTGGCCCCAGAGTAGAACAAACTCTGAAAACTTATGTACAGGGACAAAGTCATTGCAAAGAAAGGACATCAAAAGTGCTAAAGTCATCTCTTTGGCCCAGGCTATTGCAAATAGCAGAACAGAAGGTTAGAAGATTGTATTGTAGTGTTCTATAAATTTTCTGGAGAGATGTCAACCAAGCATGTGCCTCCAAATTGAAAGGGCACTGATAGTCCAAAGAATAATTTGGACAAGTCCAGTTTGGTGAATAACTGAGTTTATTTGGGCTTATTTATAGAGCACAGTGGATGACTTGTGGGTTGTAACTCTACCAAAATCACTACCCTTCTTTGCTAAGCTACTAGTTTTATAGGGCTCTGAGGTAAACAGCAAAAAGCAAAAGGCCGTTTGTCCTTGTAAAAGTTATGTGTACTCTGTCCCCATCCCACTCTTATCAGGAACTCTGCCAATCACTGCAAGGACTATAAAGTCACTGTGGTAGATGATATTGTTATGCTGTAGGTTGGCACACAGCCCTGGCACCTGGCAAGGGCCCACTAGACAGCCAGACAGTGCCCCACTGTTACTCTGATCCAGTTACTTTGGTTAGAGTTTAGAGGACTATTCTCCCTACACATGGAAAACAATTTTAAAGATCTGTGTTAAGGATGATCTTTTGGAAACTAGAGATGTGTTAACATATTATTAACTGTGTAACAGGCACTAAGTTCTTTTCAAATATTAATTTATAGTAATTACATAATGTGGATGCTATCTGTTATTCTCTTTTCACCCAGGAAGAAAGCAAAGCACAGAGAGGTTATATACCTGCTCAAGGTCAAATGACTAGATCATGTCAGGGACCATAGTCCACATTCTGCATGTGGCCTCTGCTATTTGTCCTTGGAGCACTTTCACACTTTCCCTCCTCTAAGGGTCCTTTTAGTCATAAAGACAACTTCTTAAGAGCAAACGATGCAGAATTGGCTACCAATAAAATCTGCCAATATCTCAATGGTTTAGCACAGGAGTTGACTTCTTACTAACACAAAGTCCAGATGACAGCAGTGGAAGTGATTTGTTGAGTGACAGTCAGTTGGCCATTCAGTCACTCAGAGATCCAGTATGAGCAGTTCCACCACTTTCACCCAGTGGCTTCCCACACCACCCAGTATGTTGGTGTCCAGATGGCAGTAAAAGGAAGAATATGGGAGCTCACAAAGGAAGTTGTCATGGACAAGGCTGGAAATGATAGAAACCACTTCTACCTATACTCTACTGGCCATGGCTCAGTCACATGATCCCTAGCTACACGAAAAAAGATGCTCATTGCTGTCGAAGGTCTCTGGCAAGTAGGAGCCACTCGAGGGGCAGGCAAATAAAGGTTTTGTCACCAACTGGTGGTAAGTAAGACTCTTCTGCTAGGAAGTACTTCATGCAAAGACAAAACCAAAACAATGAAAAACAGATGTGGAAGACAAAAGTGTACCGATGGGTATGAGAGTAGTAATTTTGGTACACTAAGGGTCTGCTACATGGTTTCTATCAGAGCATGTTGGTAACACAGTCACTAAAAGGACAGGTTCTATCCCGTTCACACATCTGATTCATCAGGACAGAGACAGAATAACTACAAGAAAACTCGTGCTCAGAAAAGGGAGGAGTGGAGCAAATATTAATATTTTTTAGATCCCTTTGTTTCCAGTTAGTTTTGTATGGTAGTTGTTAACTTTGCAAGACAAGGTCAAGAACAAGGCCTTGTAACGATAACACGAGACCCATTTAGGTGACTGTAACTTCTATGGATAGTAAAAAAGAAGAGGAAACCAAAGGTACTACTTTTTGGCCCTTGTCTTGTGACTGCAATGTGAGTTGTGGGAGATCCCATTGCTGAGGAGCCATATCTGGATGGCAGCTAAGTGCCTGTATATTCTGCAGCTCTGTTCATCCAGGAATGGGGCAGAAAGCCCCGCGTTTCTTCAGAACCTGGGAGGTGATGAGATACTATCTCATGGTAGCCTTCCAAAGACAATTGTCAGGCAGCATGCTGGGTGCTCCTTAGAAGCCTCCTGTGAAGGCCACAGGATGTTCTGGCAAGGCTCAGATAGCTATGATAAAAGCCTTTGTCCATAAGGTGTAAGTTTGCCAGGAAGCTGTGGTGGAACCATTCCCTGCAGAGTGACCCACCACTGTAGTAGCCACCCACAGTTCCTCTTTAGACATACTTTTCAGGCATGATTGCTATTCTTAGACCTATACTTCTCTTTTATGCATCTGATGAGCATGCAGCCTGAGTAAGAGAATCATATGCTTTAATCAGATCTTTCCCACTTAAGTGGGTTGTAATAGACACTGCTTAAAACCTATCTCAGCTTTTTATTTTTAGGGCTGAAATATAGTCAGCTTTTCCAACATTGCAAAATTCTCCTTTTTTGGATTGTTAAATTCTCTGTAATTTTTATTTGTAAACATTCCAGTTCTTCCCTGAGACTATATCTTTCTTATAATAATTGAATTTTGTTTGTTTTGCTGGTAATGGTACTGGGGACTGTGCCCAGGGAGCTACATCCCCAGCCCTTTTGTATGTATGTATGTATGTATGTATGTATGTATGTATGTATGTATGTAATGAGTGAAGGTTTTGCCAAGTTGCTAAATCATCTAGATTGGGCTGGAAGCTGCAGTTGTCCTGCCTCAACCTTTCAGAGTACTGGGATTACAGGCATGGGACACCACACCAAGTTAATAAACTGGGCTTAATTAGATATAGCCAGTACCAATCAACATGTTCTTCTGATAGTCTACTCTTCCTCAGATCTCAGCAGACTCAGTGTCCTATATTCTACTTTCTAGTGTTCCAAAGGCAATAGTTCAAGCAAATCTTTTGCTGCTCAAAGACTACTAGTTTTGTAGCAATAAAGATCATTTACTAACTTATTTTATTCATATGTATTCATTTAGAGCATTGAACTCAAACATAAAACCCTATAACTAGGGTGGGATTGCCCAGGAGAAAGGGTGGCACTCCTGTTCCATGTAAGGCCCATCTTCAGCCTCACTTGGTAGTGCTGCATAGCAATGGAAGCTGCAACCATGAATCTCAATGTGGTGAGGGAGACCATAGATTCTCTACTTGAGATTTCAAAAATTTTGAATACTGGTTTAGCTATGGAAACTCTGTTTAGATATGGAAACTCGGACTTTGTGAACAAGGCATTAACCCATAAGCTTTATCATCTGTTATTAAGGAGCATCACCAGGCTACTACAGCAGCACTAAAGGCTGCTGAGAATACAGTAAGACTTTCTGGAGGAAACCTGACGAGCCATGTCAGTCTCTGCAAGAGGATTTTAAGATTGCATTGTAGTCAGGTACATACAGTGAAATTACATGCATGTGGCAATGTAGAAAAATTTTCCTTTTAAAAAGAATTATAAAACTATAGATTTGTAGATCAATGGAAAGTGGTTTAGAGATAGAGAACTATCAGATGTGTTTACATTACATCTTATTCAGTTTTTTTAAAAAAATAGCCCTAATGCTTTGGCATTGCTGTGTTCATAGCTATGTATTCCTGGTTTTGGGCTCTGATAGCTCTAATTTTCTAAGCAGTCTGTCTGGTAGCTGTTCATGTCTGCTGTGCCTGGGTTACATATAGTGGAGCTCAGCAACTGTTCATACGGTGGAGCTCAGCAGCAGGGATGTGCAGTAGTTATGACTTGTAGATATTTCCGTTATAAACCTTACTTTGGAATTGTCTGTGCATAACTGTGCATTTATGCTCTAAGTTGACAGGATTTCAGTCACCATTTGTGAATCTTGATTTAGATTTCTTATGCATACCAGGATCTTGTTTTAAAATTAAGAGCATAAAAGCATTTCATGTGGTCTACACTTTAACAAAGAACATTTAGATTTTTCAGTTTGGGGCAGTTAACAGTGTGAGCCAATCATTTTTGTATTGAAGAGAAAAATAAAATTTCCACGAACTTAAAAATTTTTAAGTGATGATAGTGCCTAGCTTAGTATTATTTTTAGTTTGAGTCATTTAAATTTAATATTAATAGGAATATTAAGAATTTTTATAAGTTTTATACTCTATAAAGATCTAAAAATGATTTATAAATTGAAATATAGCCCACGTGCAAAATTTCTTTTTTACTTTTATCATGTAAAAGTAACTGGAAGGCTTAGCTAATAATCTTGACCAGTTATGTAATAAATTTTACTAGGTAGCTGATATATTTCAACAAATATACTATTTTCTGAAGAAGTAAGGATTTCAAAAGACATAACATTGGCCTCATACATGGCAAAGGAAACAAACTGGTACTGCTGATGTCAACATCACACCATGATGGAGATATTGACTGGGAAACTTCAGCAGAACAGAAACCTGAGACGGCAACTTTCTACAACAAAACCAAAAGCAGAGATATGTTTGATGAGTTATGCAGCAATTCTAACATCACTTGAAACACAAGAGTTGGCTGGAGATTGTGTTTTACTAAATCTGAAACATATGTGGTGTCGTTTGATTGTTTACAAAGAAAATAGTAAGTGCAAAATATCACAGAGAAATTTTCCTAGAAGATTAGGACTGGAACTCATAAGAAAATCATTTACAGTAGAGGAAAAACAAAATGTTTCTACCCAGGTTACTATGCAAAATAAATGTGGAGAGCACTGGTGGGGGGATAGGTGAACAGGTAGGTACAGTATCACGAAGACTTACTATGACAATAGGAAAACCAAAAGACATCAGCTATGCCCTACAGGAAAGGACAGGAAAACAAACCATACATGCTATCAGTGTAAGCAATACTTGTATATGAAACAAGAAGTTTTCATGTGTGAAGACTGCCTTGGGTGTGACTGTTGAAGTATTAATTATTAATACTTCAATTTAATTAATTATTTCTGGGGCAGACTTTTGTTTGTATTTACACTGTCGTTCACATAGGTTTTTATTTCTGATGTTATCTTTTAGGTTTCTTGAGCAAGTAAACAACTGATGTGAAAATGTCAATGTCTATCCTAAGCACTCATTACATATTTGATACCTCATTTTATTGATATCTTATTTTCCTCCTAAATGCACATTATACAATATAGAAGGAAGCTCCCGACAGGACAAGAAGACAAGAGAGGTGACAAGAATGGCTTGCCACATGGGAAAGGAGAGGTAAGTACATGTGCTATCAGTATGAGTGAGACATGTATATAAAATGCAGTTGTCATGTGTGAAGACTGCCTTGGGGGTGCAGTTGAAGTGGAGATTATTTTTGTTGTAGAGTTCTATTGGCATTTTTATTATAGTTCATATAGGAATTTATTTCTGATGTTATCTTTTAGGTTTTGTAAGAAAGTAAGAGCTGTTGTGAAAATATTGATGTTTATTCTAAACATGTAATACATATAAGAAATTTGATGCTTTATTGATATTTTATGTTCCTATACACTGTAAAATAGATAATAATCTCCTTACAAAACTGCAAGACCAGGAAGATGTCAAGTATGTCCTACAAAAAGGCCAGGAAAACAAAACACATAAGCTGCCAGTTTAAGTGATAGATGTATATGTAAGACGCCGTTGTCATGTGTGAAGCCTTGGATGTGAAAATTGAAGTAAAGATTATTTTTTTGTCGAGTCTATTGGTATTTTCAATGTAGTTCATAGAGAAATTTATTTGTTACTTTTTAGACTTTTTGTTCACCAAAAAAGTCAGTGTTGAAAATTTTGATGCTTTTTTATAAACATATTTAATACTTGATAAATATTAAAAATTCAACTTTTTTGTTGTTTTTTCTGTTAAGTACTCGTTGTTTAATATAACTCATAAAATTAAAATGAATAATTCACCAATAGAAATATTCTAAAGAATACACGAGTGTTTTACACCCACAATAATGTGCCTTTATGACAAAATTGGTGTTATGCCCTGTAGGCTACAGAAAAAAGTTCTTCAATGACACCTGCAAGGTAATGCAGACTTATTCAGAGCAATCAAGATAGGTGTGGAACCATGGCAATCGAATTTTAGTTCGGAGAAGAAGGGTTGGACTCAACTCTGAATAGTGTGGACAAGCATGAATATATTGCCAAGGAGCAAGATGTGTGTATGTGTGTGTGTGTGGTCTCTGTTTAACAATTTAGCAGTTATTAGTCTCAATAATTT
Organism: Hydrochoerus hydrochaeris; assembly: GCA_004027455.1. NCBI lineage: Eukaryota > Metazoa > Chordata > Mammalia > Rodentia > Hydrochaeridae > Hydrochoerus > Hydrochoerus hydrochaeris. Next base: position 62,734 of record PVLA01003761.1, read on the forward strand.
TCTAAGTTATTTACTCAGGAATTTTCTAAGTGTCATGATTAAGGGGCTTTCAGGCTAAACCAACCTAACGGTTCTTGCTGAAGACATGCCAGAGTTATCACACATCACTTGGATATGGTGAGGATAAGGAACAACGCTAGATATCAAAGGTGGGGGGAAGGAGACTGTTACGGTTTGTGTTCTTGTGGCCCCCTCAAGCCTCATGTACTCAGGAATGCTGCTGAGTCTAGCGTTTGTGATTGGTTCATTGTCTAGTTTGGATTGGGGTGTGAGTGCTACATCCGCCCAGGGGTGGAGCCAACATACAGTGTAGTGGCAGGTAGCCAGTGTGGTTTCTCTCTCTTGCTAGTCCTCTCCTTGCTGTTTACACAGCCCGCCATGCCACCCTGCCTCTTGGAGCCAGCTGAATATGGACTGAAACCTCCAACCTGTATGAACTAAACCTTTCCTTCCCTAACTTTGAGTGTCGGGTATTTTGTCTCAACAAGAGAGAAAAGTAGCTAAGACAGAGACTAACTCAATTTCACAATATGGATAGGAGAAGGTTCAGTAGCTTGGTTAAATTTTGGTCAAGCAAACAATCTTTGTCATCTTACATAAGTGTATTCACACACTTAGAGCTGAGCTGTTTATGGAGCCTTAAGAAGAAAAATAAAAACAATCATAATGTAGAGCATTAAACGCTCACATTATGCAATCCAAAGACATTTTTCTGTTTCCATAGTCAGGAACAAAACCAGCAGAAGCACTAAGCAGTTCATCCTTGTTTTTCAGTGGACTAAACTTTCCTAAGTCTGATCCCCTGGTCATTTGAACATTAGACTTGTCCCTTAGGGAGACATAGGGAGACAAATCCAATGGAAATGCTTATTGAAGTGGCAGAGAGCAGAGACCACAGTGGATCTTGACATAGGTCCCTTTGTGTTACCTGTGTCATTCAAGCTATTTCATTGTCTTTTTTTTTTCCTTCAGATTTTTTGCCTGCGGGGTCCAACGATTATATTCCTGCTATGCTGGAAAGAAAAGAACCCAGTCTGTGGAGGTAGACCTTTGATACAATCTTAATTCTACCATTTATTGTGGGGCCTTGAACATTTAGTTACCTTCTTTTAACCTCAGTGTTTACGTCTCTAAAGTGGAGACACTGGTGGCTTGATATTCGCCAGGAGGAAAATGATTACCTGCTAAGTTCTTTTGGCCACGGCCTTTTATTGCTGTATACCTTGAACCCTAGTAAAAGAGGACTGCTGGCTTGCTGCCCTTTAAATCAACCTTCAAAATCCTAAACAGCGAGGATCCAGCCCAGTCGCCCCGACCCCAGTCTACGGGCCACTACGCTAATATTCCCGCCCTCGGTGTGACGTCACTTCCGCCGGAAAAAAAGAGTGTGTCAGTGCGGTCGGCGCGAAAGTCGGTTCCTGTCCTCTGCGATTTCCGGGTTCAGTCGTTTTTGTTCAGGGCTGGGGACGCCGCCGGTTGTGGGGGGGCGCTCTGCGGCTGGTTGGCGCCCGACCCCAGCTCGCGGTCCTGCGGGCCGCGCCCCCCCAACTCGCTGTCCTAAGATCCCCAGGCTTCATTGAGGCGAGTGAGGATCCAGCACCCTCGCCGTCCCTTCCGGGGGTCGCGGCACATCCTGTCTGGGTAACGGGTCCTCGGCGGGTCTGGCGGGTGGGCCTTTGAAGCGGGGGAGAACGGGGCTTCCGTGTTCCGCTAGCTAGGCCTTTCCCTGAGGGCTGGGGAGCAGATGCGTCTAGCTTTTTGGGAGGGGCGGCCTTGCCAGCTGGCTGCCGTGTGTGTACAGCATCCAGACTCTACTTAGCGATGGAAAAACCCTACGGGCCGTGCTACAAATGGGTCTGTGTATCCTTAAGCCTAGTTCAATGGAATGTCTTTGAATAAGGGTCAGTTGCAAGAGCCCTAAATGTATTCAATTCAAGGACGTTAGTTCGGATTTGCAAGGATTAATGTTGTCTTCTTTTTCTTTGACTTTGCTCACATGCCAGAGTTTTTTGCAAATGTCGTGGACGAATTCATGGGCAAGGTCAGAATGTGTATCTGTAGGCATTCTTGTCTGCTCAGGAAAGTAGATACGTTAAACGTTTAACGTCCTACATAATGTAATTTTGTTCTTGTTAATGGTACCTTTGTTTTGACAGTTCAACAATGTCCACAAGTAACAAAGAACCGTTTCTTGTGAAGTTTTTAAAGTGTTCAGACAATTCCGAGTGCTTTTCTAAAGCTCTTGAGGTAAGAACTGGTTGAACTGGTCTTGTTTTATGCTATTCTTAAGTGTTTTTGATATGTTGGGCTTTATGTCCTAATAGTAGACATCTTGCATGGTTTTTTTTGCTGTAATTTGTTAATATAGGTATATCATTGTTACATAATTTGATATGTGTCATTTGGTATTTGGGGTGCTTGAAATTTATGACATTTTGGCTGAATGTGGCTGATCTATACTTTTTGAAAATTGTTTTCTTTTCCTATTTATTTTGTTGAATTCTGAGTTGGTCTGGGATTGGTCACACTAAATTGGTTTTTGTCAAAAGTATGTTTTATTACGCAAAATGACAGGCAGGCTAGTGTTAAAGTGTTGCTGCTCACAGCACCTAGCAGCATCAGTATGGCCTGGGAGTTTGTTAGAAATGCAGAACCTTGGGCCCCAACCCAGACTTGACAATTAGTATCAGCGTTTTAAACAAGATTCGTAATGCATGTGAAAGTTTGAGAAACAACCAGTTTTCCCTCAAGTTCACTCATTCAGCAGATATTTATTGAGTGACCATAATCTGATGGGTACTGGTTTAAAGTACTTGGGACAGATACTTCACTGGTCAAAGAAAGCAAAATTTTTTCTTCTCTCAGAGCTCACATTCTAGCAGCAGGAAATAGATATTATGATAAGTGATAAATGATCGTGATAAATGATGATAAATGAGATAAGTATATAGTGTGTTCTAATATGCTAAGTGCTATGAAAAGAGAAAAAGCAGAGCAGGTTAAGGGGTTCCAGAGGATGTTTGTTGGGGAAGAAAACTGGAAGGTTTTAACTTTATGAAATGGAATATGATCAGGGTAGGCTTTGTGTTGAAGATATTTAAGTATACTTGAGGTGAGATAGTCTGTGGGTATGTAGGGAAGAGGGTTTTAGGCAGAGGGAACAACCATGTCCAGTGCTCTGGGAAAGTTCTTGTGTGTATACCCAAGTAATCAGCAATGGTTGCAGGTTGAATAGGGAATGCTTCTGGAATTAACAGTAAAGTCAAGATTTAAGCATGGTAGGGCACGCTTGAAATCCCAGTATTATAGGAGTCTGAGACAGAAGGCTCTCAAAGCCCAGTCCAAGCAATGTAATTTATTAAGACTCTGTTTTAAAATTTAAAAAAATATTTAAAGAGGAAACTTGTGATGTAGTTCAGTGAGAAGGCCCCAGGTTCAATCTCAACACTTGAAAAAAAAAAGTCATGTAGTGCCTTGTGAGCCATTGTAAAGATTGACTTTTTATTTCTTTGGTAATTGTCTAGAGGGTTTTAATTAGAAGAACAGAGTATCTGATTAGTTTTAAAAAGATCACTGTAAGTTTTGTAACATAGAACTTAAATTTTGTTCAGAAACTAAGTGCATAGTGGATGTCAGGATATGATAGCAAACAAGATACATCGTGAAATTTTAACTAAGAAAGAGACAAAATATGTATATTTAAAAACATCAATTCTACTTTTCTTCATAAAATAGATTAAAGTGATAGAGGGAGGGTTTAAGATAGCATGATCCTGGTGATCAGGGACCCAGAGGTATAACAGTGATAGCACTTGTCTAGCCATGTGCAAGGTTGTGGGTTTGATTCCTAGCACCTCTACTTTAAAAGAAAAAAAATCATGATCAAGAAAGGCATCTCTGAGGAGATGACATTGAAGCAAGACCTATTAGAAGTAAAGGATCACATCAGGTGAAGACCTGGGAGAAAAATGTCCCCTGCTCTAGGAACAAAAGTAAGGCTTTTAAAACAAGGTCTTGCTTAGCTTGGCCCAGGTTATGTCAGTCAGTGGGTGTGGCTAAAGTTAAACCTGGTAAGTGTGGGGAGACAGGTGAGGGCCATATCCTGTGGTCCTCTGAATTTCGAGAGTAATGGTAAGTCATCAGAGCTTGTTTGGATTTTTTCCCCCAGTATTGGAGATTGAACGCAGGGTCTTCTCCGAGCTACATTCTCACCTTTTTCTTATTTTTTATTTTTGAGACAGGATCTCACCATGTTGCTGAAGCGCCACCCTGGGAAACATTGGCAGTTCAGCTTTAACCTCTCGGTCTTCAATTGCAGGCATGCACCACTAGGCCCAGCTGTCTAAAGGATTTTGAGCAGAGAGTTAACATGATCTGATTTTTGTTTGTTTTTCTGTTGGTAGTGGTGGATAAAAGGTTACCAACTGCTCTGTGGAACATAGATTTAGGGCAAGGCAGGGAGAAGTAGACCACTTGGGAGGTTTTTACAATGGTGTAGATAAGATCAGTTGCTCTCAGAAGCAGAAAGTATTGTAAGATGTATTTTGACGAGTTGAGAGGACTTAAATATGGAAGACTAATTTCAAGTACATTCTTACTTCGTTTTTTTTTTTCAGTCAATGAAAGAATTCCAATCAGAAGAATATCTTCAGATTATTGCTGAAGAAGAGGCATTGAAAATAAAGGAAAATGATAGATCTCTTTATATCTGTGACCCTTTTAGGGGTGCTGTCTTTGATCACCTTAAAAAGGTTTGCTAACTTCCAGATACTTATTTGGTAGTCTCTGTGTATTTGTTTTCTGTGCTCATAAAGTGTACAAATTCTGCATACTGTGGGATCTTTTGGTTTGGGGAGACAAAGACTAATCTTGTTATAGTAGGTTTTTATTATTATTTCAAGAAATATAGCTTCATTTAGTATAAGTGAATCTTTTATAACTCAACAGTTTAGTGATGGAGTTTTTTGTACTTAAAAGTCAGATTGTAAGATAAATTAGTAAGAAATAATAGCGTTGGAAATGACCTCAACATAATGGTTATTAACCTATTTTCTTTCTGTGAGCCCTTGAACACAGAATTTTAGTACCTTTCTACCTTGTATGAGGTCTGAAAATTAACTTAGAAGGGAGCATTTTATATCAGTGAGCCATCTTACTTCTTTTTGTTGATTCTAGAGTCTGCTGACTCACTTTTTGGTGTCTGGACAAGAGAGAAACATTGAAATAAAAGTAAACTGGCTATAATTCCATCCAGATTACAGAGAAGTGGTTCTTGTTTGAAGGAGAAGAAAACATAGCCGAGTAGGTAGATGCAGTATGTGTACAATTTATGGAAGGTCTGTGCCCACCCTACCAAGTTCGTTGTTGGTGTTAGCCTCTTTTGAAATCCATGTCTGACAAATCCATGTCAGAGTCAGTAGCATCAAAAACTTACTGTCTTATTTATGGCTGATCAAAAAGATGGTATTAGTTCTTTTTTTGTAGGTATTTAAATTAGCCATGTAGTGGTGACTTTGGCACCTGTGGGCTTTTTAGTTTGACTTGAATATGCTTATGTTGAGTAAGACTGTCACCTTTCTTCACTCAGTATCAGTAAAATTGATAAGTCATTGTTTTAGTTTATCCTGTATTATCATAGATGTCTTTGTTGGTCTTTCTTAGAAAGATGCAGAGATATGAAGTACTTAAAAGCCAAATATAGAAACTGCCTTGAGTTTCTACATTTTTGTAATATAATAGGTTTTTTAGAGGGACTTACTATGGGCTTTTACTTCTTTAAGCTGCTTCCTTGCTTGGGTACTTCATTTGGAAAGTGTGCATGGGTGCTTTCTACTCTTAGCCTAAGATTATTGTATTATAGTTGTGTTTATTTCAGAGATTAAAATTTTGATAGCAGTTTTGATTGAGGATCTCTTGGAAATTATCTCTTTTGATAGTTGTATTTAGTTTGCTTTTGTGTGTGCATGTTTACTGTGTCTGAGAAATTCATGGTCTTTTTCTTTCTAACAACTTGGTGATTTTTCTGCAGTAGTCAATAAGTTCTGTCAAGAATTTTAAGTATTACCAAACGTAATTTGTAAGAACAGTGGTCTTCTCCATGCTAATGTACTAAAATTTTCTTTCTTTGTAGCTCAGCTGCAGAATTGTTGGTCCTCAAGTTGTCTTATTTTGTATCCACTACCAGCAATGTGTCCCAAGAGCTGAATATCCAGTTTATAGTATGGTTATGTCTGATGTAAACATATCTTGTACAAGCCTGGATAAAGAGAAGAGGGTAGGTATTGAATATTACTCCATATCTGTTTATCTCCACACAATTTTTCACTGCATAAGAAATAAGAGACTGTGTACTTGGTATTCATATTCATAGCTTAATCATGAATACAATCAACAGTGTATATCTTTTTTGTAAATAAATTGAATAGAGGAGAATCCATTTTGTTGAAAATGGATTCTAATTGAAGTTTTTTGTTTTGATTTAAAAGGAAATGCTATTTCTTCTACAATCAGATTGCTTTTGAATCACATTTTTTCATTGTAGATGAATAATCTTTAAAAAAATTCTAGGAAAAGCTATGCAGGGGAGTATATGCCTGTATTTCTGGCACTTGGAAGACTAAGGCAAGAGCACTGTTATAAGTTCAAGGCCAGCCTGAATTACATAGCGAGATTATCTCACTGGGGTGTGTGTGTATGTGTGTGTTAAAATTATATAAAATATATTTTAATATACAGGTACAATTTATATTTTTAAAAATATATACTATGTAAAAGTATAATCTTTATTATGGGACCATCATAGTTTAGTAAATTCATGGAGTTGGAAGAAGAAATATAGTTACTTGTCTTTGATATGGTGATGAGAGTGGTGATAAGAAAAGTGTGGCCAGGTGATTATGTCATTGTGTATTCTTACACAAATTTATGTGGCTATGATGTCATTAAACAGTATAAGTGGACCTCACTGTTGCATATTTTGTCCATTGAATGAAACATTATGTTATGACTGTTTAGAAAAATAGTTATTCTTAAATTTATAGTTCATATCCATTTTCTGAGATGTAGTTTGACTAATTTTATAATAGAAGTATTTGTGTATTCAGAGTATCAACAGCTAAAGTTATTTATGGAATATTGTATAAAAATAGAAAAGATTATTTGCTTTGGCATTAATATATTTTCTTTTGGGGCTGCAGGAAGAAGTTCATAACTGTGTAAAAATGATGGGTGGACGAGTATTCAGAGACCTTAATGTATCAGTAACTCACCTTGTTGCAGGAGAAGTTGGTAGCAAAAAATACTTAGTTGCTGCAAATCTAAAGAAACCTATTTTGCTTCCTTCTTGGATAAAAACACTTTGGGAGAAGACACAAGAGAAGTAAGACAGACATTTATGTATTTATAGACTTTTTTTTATTAATACGTGCTTGTAGTACATAGTGAATGCATTCATCATGGGGAGTTGGTACACGTGCATAACATCTCTTCAGTGCTTTTTCTGTCCCCTTCCCCTCCCCTCCCTCTTCCCCTTCCTCTTGTATTTTATAGACTTGAAAAAAGTGATGAGTTCTGTTATTTTGACATAATCTGAGTTTTTCTAGGTGAAGTTTTATGGCATTTTTTGGATTTGTTGTTCAGAAACAAAAGTGGGGTCATTATTTCTCCAGGGGAAACAGCAGAACCTATAAGTGCTTATTAGCAGGGTTTAAGTTGATAGTAGAACACTATGCTATGAGTTTAGCACTAGCCGGAAGGTAAATGCTTTGACGATAAAGTTGTTCCCTGCAGTGTTTCTGAAATCATTGAGCACATTGTTTTTTCTGCTCTCCCTAGTTATTATGCTGCATTATTTTACTTTGCATATATTAAGATGGAGAATAAATTAGCCATTTTGGCACTCATTTTCCCTCCCAAGGGGGCGGATATAAACTTGAATATCAACATATAAGCTGTCAACTGAGCTGTGAGCAGTCATGTAAATGAGCTTAATTCACCTGCCAGGTCTGAGTTAAACATTAGATACATGCAGGGAGCAAGCAAGATAGTGTTCTTTCCCTTATGAAGCTTAGATCCTTTCTCAAGGGGCATGCTGAAGTTTTTCTTGAAAACTAACAGCTAAAAGTCTAGGTAACAAGGAATGATATGGGCTTGAAAATTGTATCAGCATTTTTCTGGGCTTGTTTTCAATACTATGCTGCACCTCTTCAGTGTGTCTCCCTGTCTGTCAGCATTCCATTTCCAGATTGACTGCTTCATCAGCATGTCTGTAGCACAGCAAAAGAATGATAATATTTCTATTGATATTTTGCCAAAGATCATTGCTTTTACTTACATAAACTAATGAAAGAATTTAAAAGTACTTTTAGTAGGCTTCCAAAAAACCTTAGGGTTTTTAAATAGAGTTGCAGGCTTATATATTTGAAAGATGTACCACTTTAACCAACAAGGGCTTAAAGTTAATGAAATAGTGTTTTCCTCTTAAAACAGTTTTATTTGAAAGACTAGCTGAAATACTACTTTTTATTAGAGATATGATATTGAACTATGTGAGTGTAATCCTGAATGTTCTCCTTTCCTTAAAAATTACTATAAATCTTTAAAAATGAAGAAAGCAATCTGTGCATCCAGCACTTGGGGAGATCAAGGCAAAGCCTCTTAAGGTGGATGCCAGCTCAGCCAGCTGAGTGACTTGAAACCCTATTGCAGAAGGACAGAGGGTAGGGTGGGGCTGGGGTTGTAGCTCAGTGGCAGGGCCATGGGTTCATTCCCTAGGACTGGTGGGACAGGGAAGAGTGGGGTGAGGAGAACAGAAATGATAATTTTAGTTTGTCATTATGCTTCTAGTAAATGTTAAACTATCCGGTATGTTTAATGTATTATTTCTATTCTTTTTTGTCATTTGTTTTCTCCAGCAAAATAACTAGATATACTGATATAAACATGGAAGATTTCAAATGTCCTATTTTTCTTGGTTGTGTGATTTGTGTAACTGGTTTGTGTGGCTTGGACAGGAAGACTGTTCAGCAGCTTACAATCAAGCATGGAGGCCAGTACATGGGACAGTTGAAAATGAATGAGTGTACACACCTGATCGTGCAGGAACCAAAAGGTAAAACCTGTTTTACAAATGGACAAGTGGAATTTTGTTCTTCAGTATTTAACATTTTAAAATCTTGATAGAACAGTTTTTGTTTTCTGATAACACTCTTATGTAACCTAGCTTGATATTTTTTGCCCTAATCTTGTAAAGATAGTTTGTTTCGCAGTCTATAAAAAAATTTCATGACCATCCTAAAATTCTTTTGTTTGTTTTGTCTTTTTTTGAGGCAGGGCCTTGCTAGGTAGTTTGGGCTGGCCTTCAACTCACTTTGTGGCCCAGGCTGGCCTGGAACTCATTGATCCACCTGCCTCAGCCTCCCAAGTGCTGGGATTACAGATATGCACCACCATGCCTGGTTGCCATCTTAATGTTTATCCATATCATTGAGTAAATACAAAAAATCCAAACCTGACCATGGTGTCTTAGTCTAACCTATTAGATCTTTTAGTAAAGAGCAAACAAAACTCCCCACAGTTACCAAATAATTCAAAGAAAAGCTTACAACAAGAAAACTCAAGTGGCATTTCTTTCTAACAGTTAAAAGACTTGATGGATATGGTGGCCCGCATCTGTCATCCCAGCACTTAGGAGGCTGAGGCAGGGGGATTGCTGTGAGTTTGAGGCCAGCCTGAACTGCATAGTGAGACGCTGCCTCAAAAAAAAAAAGAGGTCTGAATTTATATTTAATTGAACCAGTCATCTTAACTGAATTAACTAGAGATAATTTTGTTAATGTTTTTATTTTTTATATTGGTACTGTTTTACTAAGCTAACTACATAAATAAAATTTGACAAACATTGTTAATATTGATTGGTAATTACCTTTAAGTCACAGTTTTGGTGGTAATAATTGAGAGTTTAGAGTTGATACCTCTACTGCTTGTCTGAATCTGAAAGCTTCATCCATTGACTCGAGAATGCCCATAAAAGCTGGTTGTGGTGGTACACCTGCCTGTAATCCCAGCTACTCAGACAGCTAGGCAGATCAGAAGTTCAAACCCAGCCTGGGCAATTTAGCAAGACCCTGTTTCACGTGGGGGGTGGGGGTGGGGTGGTGTGTGAGATAATACAAGTAGCAATTATCTATTTGTCCTTGATTTTAAGTAGAACCCTTTAGAGATTTTTAGCATTTATTATATTGCATATATTTAGTTTTCACCATTGTCTTATACATGCTTATTAAAACTGCATCATAATTCTGACTTAGCCACCTTTTATAGATTAAGAAACTGACATAACAAAATAAAGTGATGGAGCTTTTATGGGAACAAGTTCAGTATTACCTGTTACCCAACAGTTGCCTGTCTTATTTCAAGAAGATAAATCAGCACTGAATATATATTTATACAGTATGAAACTATGATTAGATAATGACCTAAATTTTTGCTTTTTAGCACACTATGTAGTGTAGCATGTAAAAATAAGGCTAATTACTGGTAACCTTTAATTTTGTTTCAGGCAGGTTTTTTTAAAATAATGTATTATAATGTGAATATTTCTTCATCTCTGTTTATTTCTTAACACCAACAGGTCAGAAATACGAATGTGCCAAGAGATGGAATGTACACTGTGTGACCACCCAGTGGTTTTTCGATAGTATTGAGAAAGGTTTTTGTCAAGATGAGTCTATATACAAGGCAGAACCTAGACCAGAAGCAAGGACTCTGCCTGATACTTCAACTCCCACTGGGCAGATCAGCACGACTGATAGTAAGTCTATTAAGATTAAAATTAAAGAGTCAATTTTCCATTTACTAAGAATGGGTCTGTTAGGCTGAGTATGTTGTTTAGTGGTACAACACTTAGCTAGCCTTTTAAGACCCTGAATTTGATCATAAGCATTGCCAAAAAAATAATAATGAGGTTGTTAATAGGATTGCTGAAATATAACGGAATTTCTAATCTTTTCCCTATGCCTCTATAGCTAACTTGTATAGTTGTATTAAAAATTTGTCTAGAACTGCTCCTGATATTTCTTTTTAGAATGAATAATTACTTTTTTCCAGTATCCTGATAATACTGAAAGAGATGATCAAAGACATTAAAAATACTAATGATGAAGACTTAAGAGAATTTTTCAGAACTTTTTGACACAAACATTAATACATTTTATTATTTTTTCAAATTTTATTTTCTATTAGTACGTGTTTACGTGTTTTATTTTCTATTAGTGTGTTTACTGTATTTACACACAGTAATTACATACAGTGATTACACGCCTTGTGAACAGTTGGTACACTTACGTAACATGTCTAAGATTTTTTTCAAATGTAATTTCTTGGACTTTAAGGCCAGCAGTTTCATTTTTTGGGAAACAAATAAGAGATTATTTTTCCTTTTCATGTTTGCCACCAAGATTTCTATTAAAAAAACCTTTGGTGGTGGTGCACATGTGTAATCCCAACACTTGAGGCAGGAGAATCGCTTTGAGTTCGAGGTCAGCCTGGGCAGTATAGTAAGTCCAGGACAGACCTGAACGACATACCAAGACCCCGTCTCAAAAAACAAAAACCACTAAGTCTTCAGAAATTGTTTCTAAATGTTGTGTTATGGGAAAAATTAATTTAGAAGGAAATATGTAATGACTATTATACCTTCATAAATTTATACTTTGTTTTAAAATATGTAGGCCGTACTCTTTCAGACGTCAGCCACATTTCCAACATAAATGGAAGTTGTATAATTGAATCCATGTGCAGTTCAATTCTTAATAGTAAATTGGAGCCTACGCTTGAAAACCTAGAAAATCTGGACATCAGTGCATTTCAAGCACCTGAAGATTTATTAGATGGTTGTCGGGTACGTCTTTATTATGTAATAAATGCAGACAATAATGATATACTTCAGCACTTCCTAGCCAGAGTTTGTAGGCCTCTCAAATGTGGACTTGCTCTTTTATCTGCATAAACACTTCATTAAATAAAGAAGATGCTCTCCATGTGTCCATCCCTTAGTCATAAGGATCCCTTGGCCTGGGATGGACCTTCATCTGTTATCCTCCAAACTTCATTTCACTTTCCAACTTTACTCTGAACCTTTTCAGTTGCAGTAATTTGCTGTGCCTTGAAATTCTTAATTTCCGAACCACTTACTAGATTCTTATTTATGAGATCACTTATTAAGTATTTACGATGTATTAACACCATGGTCATCTCATATGTTATATTAGTATGTAGTGTATAATCTTAAATCCCACAAATAGCTCTTACTAGATACTATCTTGAGGTTAACACTTACAGGCTTAAAATTCTTTTTGATGATCATACAGACAGCAAATGGCTATCTACCTGCCCGAGAGTCAGTCTTCCTAATCAGGAAAGGCCCTCTTTTCAGTATCTCTTGAGTTGTTTAAATTTTTATACCAGGCGTGGTGCCACATACCTGTAATCCCAGCATTCTGAGAGGTTGATGAAGGAGGTTCACAAGTTTGAGCCCAGCGTGGACTTAGTAACTTAAAGAGATCTCTCAGAATTTAAAAAAAAGGAAAAAAAAATTGAAAAGAATCAGGGCTGTAAGTGGGTTCAATGCTTAATGCACAAAAAAGGAATAAGTGTACTTTAGTATGTATCTTGTAAGTTCCTCAATGGAAATGTCATATATTGTACTCCTTTAGATCTTTTGGATCTTTGGGATGCTAAATGTATTCCTAGTTGTAAAATGACTAATCTGGTTTCTGTTTTGTTTAAAACCACAAAGAACTTCAGGTATCTATTATGAAAGATGATCTAACAGATTGTAAAAGAAAGATTTTTTAAAATGAGATTTTTTTTAAAATTTTGATTTTGTTAGTACATGTTTATAGTTCACACAGTTTATAGTCATCTTGGGAAGTAGTTACATGTACGTACCACAGCTTTTTTTTTTTTTTTTTAATACCCTTTTCTTCCTCTCCCTCTTCCTCCAGTTACCCTACCCCATTTTTCATTCTTGTTGATATTATTAATCTTGGCTCATGTTATAGCATATGTTTACATTAATTGAGGTTATTAGGTTCCTATACATAGCAAATCTTTATTCTACTTACTTTCTTTCCTTCCTCCTTACCTCTTACGCTATTTCCCTTAGACCACTTCTCTATTACAAGGGATCCATGTCTTTGTCCCCTTCTATCCATCCTTATTATTCTCTTTGTTTGTATTTTGCCTCACTCAAGTGAGACATACCATATCATATTTAAGCTTGTGTGTCCAGTTTGTTTCATGCAGCATTATATTTACCAGGTACATCCATTTTCCTGCAGATGTCTAAAAGCTGTCATCTCTTACAGCAGAGTAGTGTTCCATTGAATATAGATACCATTCTCTTTTTCCAGTCATCTGTTGATGAGTATACAGGCTGATTCCAGGATTTAGCTATTGCAAGTTGTGCTGCTATGAACATTGGTGTGCAAGCTTCCCTGTAGTATATCTTTAGCTCTAGAAGATACTGGGGTGGGGGGGTCTCTGGGTCATATGGAATTTCTAATCTCAGTTCTTTGAGAAATCTCCATGTTGAGTTCCATGATGGTTTTACGAGTTTATATTCCCACCAACAATGAAGGAGGATTCCTTTTGCACCACCGCCTCACCGGTATTTATTTTTTTGAGTAGGGAAATTTATTGGAGAAAAGGAATGGGGAATAGGGACTAAAAATAGCTCCTGAGAGACAGCAGGCTCTCAGATGGGTTGCCCCAGCATATTTCTTGTTTGATTTCTTGGTAATTGGTATGATTGAATTTTAGCATTTGTATAATTGAATAATTTCTGGAGTATGATGCAATCTTAGCATTGTTTTAATTTGCATTTCTCTAATGCCCAGGGATATTTATTTATTTCTTCCTCTCTGAAGTGTCTGTTCACTTCTCTTCCCCACTTCTTGACTGGATCTCTAATTTTAGGTGGCTTAATTTTTTGAGTTCTTTGTATATTCTAGGTATTAGTCCTCTGTCTGGCCAAATTTTTTCCTCATTCTGTAGGTTGTCTCTTCACTCTGCTCATTGATTCTTTTGCTGTACAATTAAAGAAACTCATTAATTTGATATAATTCCATTTGTTGATTCTTGCTATGACTTCTTGTGCAATTGAGGTTCCATTTAGAAAATCCTTTCCTACATCTGTCTGTGTTTTACCTATTTTATCTTACAGTAACATTACTGTTCTAATGCTTAGATCTTTGATCCAGTGTGATTTTAATTTAGTAGGTGGTGAGAGATGAGGTTCTGTTTTCATTCGTCTTCATACAGATGGCCAGGCCAGTGTACCCAGCACCACTTGTTGAGTAGGCTGTCTTTTCTCCAGCATATGCTTTTGGCCCCTCTGTCAAAGATCAAGTAGCTGAGTATGTCTGGGGAAGGTTCTGTGTCCTCAGTTCTGTTCTGTTGATCCATATATCTGTTTTTTGTGTTTTTAAAGAAAAAAAATGAAACAGGAAGAGGGTAGAAATGATACATAATTTCAGAAAAAACAGTAAGAAATCACTAGTTGATAATTACATATTTTCCTATTAGAAGTAATTGTTCAAGTTACATAAGTAAAGCATACAAAGTGGACATTTAAACAGTGAGACTGCAACCAGTTCTGTTCACCTGTCCAACAAAAGCTTATTAATATGGTTATCAATCCTACACACCTAAACATATGTGCAGTTATATCCTTTAGAATACTTTCTTTCCCTCTTTTTTTTACAATAACTATAATCAATTCTCGTAAACTGTTTAGAAGTTCTTTTTTGTTCCAGTATCATGCTATTTTTATATTGTTTTGTAGGGTAACTTGAAGTCAGGTATTGTAGTGCCTCCTGGTTTGTTCTTGTCCAAAATTGCTTTTGTTTTTCTGGTTCCATATAAATTTTAAGATTTTTTTCTCTTTTTAGGTCTGTAAAGTATGCTGTTGATATTCTGATAACAGTTTTGGAAATATGGCCATTTTGGTAATAGTGGTTCTGCCTATTCAGGAGCAGGGGACATCTTTGCATTTTCTCATGTCCTCTTCAGTCTCCTTTTACAGAGTACTATAGTTTTCTCTGTAGAGGTTGTTTGCTTCCTTGGTTAAGTTAATCTCTTGGTATTTTGTTTTTCTTGAAGCTACTATGAATGGTATTATTTTCATAATTTCCTTATCCCATTCATTGTTGGCATTCACAAATGTTAGGTGATTTTTTTGTGTTATTCTTGTATCTTGCTACATTGTTAAAGTTCAATATTCTGAGAAGTTTTTGGTGATGTTATTTGGATCTATGTAAAGTATCATGATATCTGCAAACAATGATAATTTGTAACCTTCCTTTCCTATGTGTATTTCTTATTTTTTTCTCTTGCCTAGTTGCTCTGGCTAATGTTTCAAGTACTGTGTTGAATGAAAAAGGTAATAGTGGACATCCTTGTCTTGTTTCTCATCTTAGGGGGAATGTTTTTGGTTTTCCCCCATTTAGTATGCTGCTGGGTATTAGTTTGTCAGTTCTAGCTTTTTGTGTGACCCTTCTATACCTGTTTCCTTCAGGATTTTTATCATAAAAGGGGCGTTAGATTTTGTAACAAGCCTTCCCTGCATCTATGGGTACAATCCTATGGTTTTTTGCCTTGCTTCTGTTTGTGTGATGTATTACATTTATTGACTTACATACATTGAATCGCCGTGCATCTCATATGAAACCTGCTTAATCATGATGTATGATCTTTCTGATAATGTGCTGTATTCTGTTTGCTAATATCTTGTTGAGGATTTTTCCATCTATATTCATTAATGAGATTGGCCCATAGTTTTCATTTTTTAGTTGAGTCTTTATGTGGTTCTGGGATTAGGGTGATACTGGTTTCCATAAATGAGTTTGAGAGCACTCTAACCCTTTAGTTTTTTTTTTTTTTTTTTTGGAGAGCTTGAGTAGTATTGGTGATATAACATTCTTAAAAGTTTCGTTGAGTTTACAGTGAATCCATCTGGTCCTAGTGGTTTTTTTAGTTAGTAGGCTCTTTATTACTGTGTCAATCCCGTTGCTTGTTACTGAGTTGTTAAACATATTTATGTTTCCTTGGGCTAGTTTTGGTAGTTGGTGTCTGTAAATCTGTCCGTTTCTTCAAAATTTGCTAATGTGCTTGAATGTAATCTTTGGAGTAGTTACTACCTTCTCAATTTCTAGTGTCTGTTGTAATTCTGCTGCTTGTGTTTTGTTTATTGAATTGATGTGATTCTTTTCTTGCTTTCTCTTGGTAAATTTGGCTAGAGGTTTATCAGTTTTATTCTTTCAAAGAACCAGCTCTTCAGTTTGTTGATTTTTTTTTTTTTTTTTAACGTTAGTCTCAATTTCATTGACTTCTCTCATCTTTATAATTTCCTTCCTTAATTCAGTTTGGGGCTGGTTTGTTGTTGTTTCTCAAGTATCTTAAGCTGTCTCATAAAGTTGTCTATTTGAGCTTTCTCTATTTTCCTAATGTGTTCATTGGTTATACTTTTCTTCTTAGAACTGCTTTCATACTGTCATAGAGGTTTTGATGAATTGTACCATCATTGTCATTAACTTCTAGAAATTTTAAAATTTCTTTTTTGATTTCTTCACTGACCGATTGGTTGTTTAGGAGTATATTGTTAATTTTCTGGGAGCTCTTACATTTTCCAAAATTTCTTCTGTTGATTTCTGTTTTCATTGCCCAGTGTTCTGGCAGTATGCATAAGGCTGTTATTTTATATTTACTTAAGCAGGCTTTGTGGGCTAGTATGTGATCTGTTTTGGAGACAGTACTATGCACTGCTGAAAAGAATGTATATTGTGTTATAGAGGGGTGAAATACTCTATATATCCATTAAGTGTGCACGTTCAAGGATGTGATTCAGCTCTGAAATTTTTTGATTGGTTTTTTGTTTGATTGATCCTCTGCTGTGTTTGTATTAGTGTTGATTTGGTCTTTCAAGTTCAGCAGTTTTTGTTTTGTGAAGATAGGTGCTTCAGTATTTGGCACATATATATTTATCAGTTCTCTTCTCGTTGGATTATTCCCTTAACTAGAATATAGAGACTTTCTTTGTCTCCTCTAATCATTTATATCTTGAGGTTTACTAAGTCTGTTACTAGAATTTCTACCCTGGTTTGTTTTCAGGATCCTAGTGCATGAAATGTTGCTTTCCATCCTTCAGTTTTAGTCTGTGAATATCTCTTTTAATGAAATGAGTTTCTTGAATGCAACAGATTGTTGGATTCCTTTTTTTTAAACCCAGTCTTCCAGTCTGTGTCTTTTAATTGGAGAGTTGAGACTGTTAACATTGAGACATATTACCAAGATGGGTTGATTATTTACTATTGTTGCCTTCTTTGTCTGTTGGTGCATCCTTTGTTCTTTTCCTGATGTATCTTTGCTGTTGTGTATCTACTGACCTCACTAGTTACCTTTGTGTTTTTTGCTGTGTCTGATTTGTTGTTTCTTTTGAGACTATTCTTAAGTATTTTCTCTAGAGCTGGATTAACAGTCATCTTCTGAGCTGATGATCTGTTATGTGGAAATATTTTATTTCTCCATTTATGTTAAAAGGTAGCTTTGCTGAGTAAATTAATCTGGGTTGGAAGTTATTTGCTGTTAGAGCTTTAAGTACTCAACTCTAAGCTCTTCTGGCATTTAGGGTTTGAGTTGAGAAGTCCACTGTGATTCTAATTGGTTTACTTTAATGTAATTTTTTGTTGTTCTTTGACTACTTTTAAAATTTTGGCTTTTTGCTGTATATATCTGGTAATTTAATAAGGATATGCCTTGGTGAGCTACTTTTTTCATTGTAAGTGTGACTTACTTGTATTTTAAACTCTTATATTTGAGAAATTTTCTTCCATGTTTTCTGTAATCATGTTAGTGAATTTGTCTGTGTTGTCTTCTAGTTTTTCTTTGACTCCAGTTAACTTTAGATTGGTTTTCTTGTTGTCATTTAGTAGCTGCTGGGTAGTCTTCTCTTCTTATTTTCTTTTTAGCTTCTTCGGCCTCTTTATCTTAATTCATTATTTTGTCCTAGTATCACTCTATGTTCACATTGCTCATTTCTTCAATGTATGGATTCTGTATAATTTTTTATTTCAGGTATTTCTAACATCTTTTCACGGCTTCCATATCATTGTTAAATCTGTCATTCAGATTCAGATTTGCTTTGGTTAGCCTGTCCAGTTTTTTATCTTGTATTTCCCTCCAATTCACCAGGGGCATATTGAGTGAAATTTCTGTAAGTTTTTGGTTCATTTTCTCTTTGAACTCATCTATTTTCTTCATCCTGTCTATGAACTTTTCATAGATTTATCTTTTTTAAAAATTAGGTATGGCCTTTCTTTACTCTCTTCCTGAGAGGGTTTGTGGGGAACCACAGAGATGACTCTCCTAGACTCCTTGAAAAGACGAGCAGCTCTACATTTTGGATAAACTTGGCCTTATCTCCATGTACTGATATGTACAGAGCTAGCTGGGTTATTTCTTTGTCGCTTCAATTGGCTTTCAGCAGTGTAAAGTGGGCTGGCTGAGGAGCTGATGTGTAATCTCTAAGGCAAAGCAACAGGTCAGTGTTACCCTACCCAGTGACTCCCCAAATATGTAGTTGAGCAGGTTGGGATGGAGAGCCATGCTCCACGCTGTAGGCTGGGACTGAGTCTTGAGAAAAAGGCTGTGACTTCCCAGGGCAAAAAATTGTGCATCAGAACTGAAGCACTGGCCCCAAATTACTAGATACTGCCTCAGTTGTGTTGTGCAGATTGCTGTCTGCATTTTTTGCCCTCTGCTTATCACAGGTGATCTCAGACCTCATACTTAGCCCAAATCACAGTGGTGAGTCACAGCTGTCCCACCACTCTCACTGTCACTCATCCCCGAGCCACTCCCCTCATGGAGAATTAATAAAACCTGGGTTGGGCTTTGGATGAGGCCTTTGTTCTAGTGAACCACCATCTTGGGTGGACTTAGGAACCCCTTGACTCCTCACAACTGTATATATGTCTCTGTGTCTTTCTTCTCCCTGTAGGTTGTAGAAGTTGGAATTAACTCACTAGAATTCCCCTTACCTTCTCCTTGGGATTACAATTGCAAACCTTCCTGGACCAAGACGAAGATGGGAAAGGATTCTCAATAGGGGTTTATTGCAGGTTGGGGACTAGAGAAGTAAAGAGAGTTTGTGGCTTATATGGCGATTTGTTTTGTAGGATGTTGCCTCCCCATAAAGAATTTTCAGCTTTGTATGTCCAGTGCTAGTATTTACCTAAGTGATTTTGACATGTCCCTATTTTGTGAAAAAAAAAAAAAAAATTGCCTCTATTAGTAACAGTATCTACAGATTCAGTCTTCCAACTCTTCTATGATAGCTCTTGCAGGTACTCTTCCCCCATTTGTCTTTCTGTTTTCTGTTCACACTGTGACAGTTTATTATTTGTGGTGGTTCTGCAGTGAGAGAGGTGAGGTGGGTGGGGAGAATGGGAGGTGGTTGAATGAGGAGCGTTAGACACTAAGCATTAACGGGGAGGAGGTTTGAAGGGGGAAATAGTAGTAAGTGAGAAGAAAAGGTTGATATGAGGTCTGATTTTATTAGAATACTTTTGAGTTGAAGGGTTAGTTTTGAGGACTTTGAGGACATTTTGTTAGGGGGAGGGTGAGGCATGGCCAAGTACTTTTAACTTGTTTCTATAGAAGTTGCCAGAAATGTTGATGCCCTCATAAGGCCCAGCTACTACCTTTTGGTCCAGTAGTATCTGCTTGGTGATGATGGTCACTAGGTGGCCCAGGAGATAGCCTTGGCCATCTAGCCCTAGAACCTGTCATACCACAATCCTCAGTGCCACCTGGAACAAAAAGGAAACTTTTAGAATATTCTTCATTTCTTAATTCTTGTATAGTAGCAAAGATTTATCACTGTATTATTGTTAAGAAAATTTGGCAAAGCATCCCATCTTTCTGTACTACTAAAACTTACCAATTTGTTGGTAGAACAGAGAATGTTTTGTGTAATCTTTTATTCTAGATTTAGTTCTAGATATAATTTTGAATTATTGTTTATATATAGGAAAGTCTATGAGTCCTAGTTTTTGTTAAGATATATCTAGTAATGGAGGTGATTTAAGTTGGCATATAAATGCAGAAAGAGATTTGTCATTCTTAAGTTTTTAAGGCACCTTATATAAAATAGAGGTGAAAAATTTTTGTACTGATTAAATTGGTTTAGATGTATATGTCATGATAATTAAAAGTTTTAATGAATTTTTGCATTTTGTCCTCAGAGCACTCCTTGGCTCTTATATATTTTGGCTTAATTAACTGTGAAAAAGAAATCTCTTTATAGGTAAGAAAATTAAAGAGCTTAACACATGCACAGTGGTGCTTTAATTCTCACTGCCAGTTGGCTCTGAACTATTGATGGTTCAGGTCTCCTATGAGACAGTCACGCATGTACCACTGGTGGTTCAAGCTGGTGAGAATGTGTTAAGGAACTTAGCTTATGTGGTTAATCAGTGCCAGCTGAAAACAATGATTTAAGCCTAGTAATTGAAATTATAATTGGAATCACAATTACAGTACCCTTTCTATAATTACTTTAAAATTTATTAGTAGTAAGACCATCACAATTTAAGAAGCTGCATGCATAGCTAGAAATTGCTATGCATCAATACCCAAAAGATACTGGATTTTTATTTCTCTCTTATTTAAAGCTACAAAATAACTTATCAGATATCTTATATGAAAGTTAATCCTGTAGGATCATAAAGGAATTTTTTTAACAGTTTCAGGAAACATTTTATTTCTTAATGTATCCTAAAATGTATATAGATAATCTTATTTAGAAACATTGGATTTAAACTTTTTTTTGGCTTTTAGATGCGTATTATTAATTTTGTTTATACTGAGAAATCAAGCATCCTAAACACATCAGTCTAAAGCAAATATTCTTTCTTTGCAGATATATCTTTGTGGCTTTAGTGGCAGAAAGCTAGATAAATTGAGAAGGCTTATTAACAGTGGAGGTGGAGTTCGTTTTAATCAGCTCAATGAAGATGTAACTCATGTTATTGTGGGAGATTATGATGATGAATTGAAGCAGTTTTGGAATAAATCAGCACACAGGTTTGTCTATTTTTAATTTGAAACAGTTTCTACACGTGTAATGATTGTTGTTAAAATTGTATGACTGCATGGAACTGAGATGATGGTCTTCACAGCCTAAACTAATGCGTGATTCTGTGCTGTTTTTGTAGGCCTCATGTAGTGGGAGCAAAATGGCTGCTGGAGTGTTTTAGTAAAGGCTATATACTTCCTGAAGAATTGTATATTCATGCTAGCTACAAGCCGGCAGAAATTCCATTTTCAGATCAGCCAGAGAGTAAAACAACTCTTTCAAAAAAGAGCAACAGCTTCTCTAAGAAAGACTTTGCTCCTAGTGAAATACGTGAACAAGCTGATGAGGATCTGCTCTCTCAATATGTAGACAATAACTCCACAGTAGGTAAGAAACCCTTGATTTGTATTTCTAGGGTAGGAGTTTCTAAGAAATACTTTAGTAGCTGAATATATACATACATATATGATTGCTGCCAAGATTTTAAGTTAAACCTTATCACTTTCTTAGAATTTTATTTGTAAATTTTTTCTGAGCAGGCAAGGCCTTTGAGCTCTTAACCTGTTAATCTTCTCTGCTGTCCTCAACTGACTGCCTCCAGTTGGATCTGTCACGTGCACAAGCGTTGCTTGCCTGTGGAAGTGTGTGGTAATTTGTAGCAGATGCTTCTGACTGTATTCCTGAGGCTTTTATTGCCTGTCGTGCTGCACTGTGGATTCCTAGCCCACCTTAGCACAGAGTTTTACCAGTGTGGTAAGGTAAATTTCCAGTGAAGAGTTAGGAACAACTTTTTTTTTCTTTTCTTTTCTTTTCTTTTTTTTTTTTTTTGGTCTTTTTGAGACAGGGTCTTGCTGTGCAGTTCAGGCTGGCCTTGAGCTCACTTCGTGTCCCAGGCTGGTCTCGAACTCGCAATGATCCTCCTGCCTCAGCCTCCTGAGTGTTGGGATTACGGGCATTGAGCCACCACACCCGGCGGAACAACTTTTTCTTTCATAAAATGTAGGATGTATTGTGAAATATTTGAAACATCTAAAAAGACAAAAAGAATAATGTGATGAGGAATCATGTTACCTAGTTATAGAAAATAGAATTACCACTGCGTCAAAGCCTCCAGGGAATCCTTCATTTTTTTAAAAAAATCTTATGCATATATATCTATAAACAATATTTACATTATTTCATTTTATATGTTTTAACTTACATAAATCATACCTGGTATGTTTTTTCCTACTGCACACTTACATCTAATAGGAAAAGTACTTATCTAGGTATCTAACTACAAATATACTGCACCCAGATGGATATACCATGGTTTATTACTTTTTCCGCTGTGATGTTTTGTTTTGTTTTTTGTCTTTTTTTGAGACAGGGTCTTGCTATGCAGTTCAGGCTGGCCTTGAGCTCACATTGTAACCCAGGCTGGTCTTGAACTCACAGTGATCCTCCTGCCTCAGCCTCCTGAGTGCTAGGACTACAGGCTTGTTCTACCACACCCAGCTTTCCACTATGATGTTTTTGTTATGTCTCTGTTGCCACTAGAAACATACTGCTGAGGTTGTTTGTATGCATGTCTCCTTGTGCACATGAACAAGAATTTTTCTAGCATATAAACCCAGATTGACATGGTTGATTCAAGGGGATATGTATGTCTCTCTTACATAATGTGGATTGCTTTCTGAAGTTTACCAGTGTATATTCTTGTGACAGTGTCATTTTCTGCCATTTATCCCATTTTTCTACCCCACTGTCCCCTTAAAGTGTTTTTTGTCTTATTTTGAGTGGATTAATCTTGCTCCTTTTAATGCTCTTGGAATTTTAGTATGCATCATAATGAGATCTCAAGATAACTAGAAATTTTCTTTTCCTCAAGAACCTTAGAAAACTTTAATGATCACAACACAACACACATAAACGCTTCCTAACACAGCTTATGTGATTTTGTTTAGTATTTTCATCATCTTTTGAGTTTCACAGTTAGGCGTTACTATGACTGTATTACATGGTGAATAATTTGTTTTGCTTTACTGACACATGTAACTGTTTCTTTGCCCCCCCTTACATATCTCATATCTGCCACTTTATAACTGTGACAAGTTGCAGAATCTATTTAAAACCTGAGATTTTGTTTTGGAGAAAGGGAATATATTTATAATATTAATTTCATAGTTAACTATATGAATGTTAGGCACCTTAGACACAGTGCCTAAGTGAGTGTATCCTTTTTTTTTTTTGAACTCTCGTGGATTCTTCTGCCTCAGCCTCCCAAGTGCTAGCATTATTGCATGCACTACCATGCCCCGTTTGAGTGAGTGAATCCTTGAATAGCCTCCATCCTTGTTGAAATTCCATAATGCAGGGTGAATGTTTTTACCTAAGGGGTAAACAGTAAAAATTTTAGGAATTATAGCCAAAATCTGTCTCTGTCACATACTGTTTGGTTTTGACAACCATTGAAAAATACAAAAGTTATTTTTAATCCCACGACTATAAAAACAGTCTGTGTGACCCATTTGCCAACGCCAGCCATAAAGTATTACCCTCCAACACCGTACCACTGTAGTTTTCGGAAATATCCTGTTACTTCTTGTATGTTAAGCCTTAATTTGACAATATTTTTTAAATATTAAAGACTAAATTTTAATGATTTATATTTTTGTGTAGGTACTGCATATATTTTCTTCTGTCACCCCTTATCAGTCAGCTTTATCTTAAAATGGCATCATTGAGATAATTTGTTTGTGTTTTTGATCACTATTTATGAAGTCTACACAGAAGCTTAGTAGCTCCAACTTCAATCAGAAACATCTTTGGGATTTGTAGATATAACTGTGATTTTCTTACTGCATTTATATAGTAATCTCCATGGTAAAGGCTTGATAGTTATACTCTTTGGGCCTGTTAATTCTGTTTTTTCTTTGTCAGTGCTACTCTAAATTATCTAAATGAGTTTTGAAGCTAAGATATGCCTATAGGAGCATCATAACTTTCAGCTTATTCATTTCTAGCACGCTAGGAATACATAGAACTAGCATGCTTCCTACTGGAAGGTGGTGATACTGATCATATTCCCGATAACCCTGAAGATGGTGTAGACCCACATCCTTCTTCACTGTGTACATTTAAGCGTTAGTTGGGTAAGCCTCCAAATGATCAGACTTGTTATATTACTGTCTTTGCTTGGAAATGAACTGTAATTGTAAGATAAGTTATCAGAGAATTATTTTTCTCTTCCAGTGGAAGCTAACAAGTCTGAAGAAACTGCAGAGTCTGATGTTGGGTGCTGTAATGGTTCTGCTCACGTTGAGCCCTTTAATGATTCTACTCATATTTCTCTACAAGAAGAGAACCACTCTTCTGTCAGTCATTGCATCCCTGATGGTTCAATTACTGAAGAAGGCTTATTTAGCCGAAAAAGTTTCC
Organism: Hydrochoerus hydrochaeris; assembly: GCA_004027455.1. NCBI lineage: Eukaryota > Metazoa > Chordata > Mammalia > Rodentia > Hydrochaeridae > Hydrochoerus > Hydrochoerus hydrochaeris. The sequence goes on from PVLA01003761.1 coordinate 87,290, forward strand.
TTATTTTAGGTTTTAGTCATGAAAATGAATGCAGTATTGCAAGCATCATAAGAGAATATGCTGGAAAGATTGTATCCCGTCCTAGCAGAGTTGTTGCTGATTATGCTGTGGTGCCTTTGCTGGGATGTGAAGTAGAGGCAACTGTGGGAGAGGTTGTTACAAATACATGGCTGGTAAGAAAACACTGTCACGATGTGGTATTGAAGGTTGTTTGAATGAATGCCAAGAGTGTTAATGCTTTGTTCTTAGGCAGTGTAGCTTGTGCAAATTGGCATTTAGGTTTCAGTAGTATCTGCATTTTGCTTTTAGCAAAGGAAATGTTTAAAATATGAAGTTGTATAGACCTCTTGTCCTGGTGGCATGGAGATTACCATCCCAAAGAGTGCAAAAATTTTTTTTTTTTTTTGAGCCAGGGTCTCACTGTGTAATTCAGGCTGGCCTTAAACTCACTGTGTAGCCCAGGCTGGCCTCAAATTCCTGGCAGTCCTTCTGCCTAAGCCTCCTGAATGCAGGGATTACAGGTGTGTGCCACCACGCCTGCCCCTTAGCAAGCCACTTTGGGTCATCCCATACTGTTTATCTTTCTTCACAATCAAAGTAGATATGCTTTTTCAACATGTCAGGAATTAAAATGAAAACCTGGACAGAGAGGCCTATGCCTATAATTCCAGCACCTGGGAGTCTTATGCAATAGAATCACTGTGAGTTTGAGGTCAGAGTGATCTATATAGCAAGTTCAAGGCCAGCCTGCACTACATGGTGAGACCCTGTCTCAGAGGGAGAGGGAGAGGGAGAGAGGTGGGAAAAATGATAAACTAATACATTGGAAACAGTTGATTTTGAAAAACCTAACTCCAATAATCTGTGTGATTTTAATATCTGAATGAAATGAATCGATGTCTGTATTTTTCTTTGTGTTATTTTAATTATATTGAAAATGAGCATGCATACATTAAAATTTCATTGAAACTGTAATTGAACCAGTGTTAACCATTAGTTTCTTCATCCAGGTTAACTTCACTGTTTTTCTTGTTTTTAAAAGGTTACTTGTATAGACTATCAGACTTTGGTTGATCCAAAGTCAAATCCTCTCTTCACGCCAGTCCCAGTAATGACAGGAATGACTCCTTTAGAGGATTGTGTTATTTCATTCAGCCAGTGTGTTGGAGCAGAAAAAGATTCATTGATATTCTTAGCAAATCACCTTGGAGCAAGGTATTGGAATGGTTTTAGTGTGCCTGCTGTTGTGTGCTTTTTAATTTGCTTTGACTTACTAGAAAGCATTGTAATTAGAACTTGGCCAGGTATTTTAATTGTATTTGTGAGTTAAGAATAGTGGATCTGTCTGACGGCGCACGGTGACAGGAAGCAGGGTGCAGTGAGCCTGTGTGTCTGGGTAATGTCTGAGACTGTGGGCACGACCAGATGAGACATACTCTAATCCCGACATTTGGGATGCCGAGGCAGGAAAATCAAAAGTTGGATATCAGCCTGGGCTACATAATGAGTTTGAGGCCAGCTGGACTGCATGATGAGACCCTCTGTGGAAATACAAGAAAAACAGACTGTAGGCTACAATGCTATATTTACTGGCTTAGCAATTAGGAAAGGGACTATTTAATGCTGATATATGTGTATAATGGAATGGTGCTTATCTAAGCATCATACCTTTCCGTGTGCCATACGGATTTGTTTATTCATCTTGTATGCATTCACTGTTTCCCTTATTTTCAGCCAGAAACACAAGTAGTAAGCAGGAACAGGGACTACTTTAAGTGAAGGAAAATGAATTTAAAAGTTACTTCCAAAATCCATATTAACCTAGTCCTAATTTATCAACAGATGATGGCTATTTAAAAAAAGAAGCAACTGGATGTGGTACAGTCCTAGTTATTTGGGAGGCTGAGGCGGGAGGATTGCAGGATTGAGGACAGTTTAGCAAGGTCCTGTCACAAAACATGAAAAGTGGGAGAGAGCACAGGAGATACAGGTCAGTGATAGAGTGTTTGCCTAGCACATAGAAGGCCTTATGTTCAACCCCAGGACCCCTACAAAGGAAAAGATGAAAGTAGAAAAGCGTTAATATAAATAAATATGAATTAAGCTCTATGTTAATAGTAAAATACTTTTTGATTAGACCATAAAGTAAAATTCAATTACTTTTAAAGAAAGAGGACTGAATATTGTGGAGGAATGGTGGGCAAATCAGAATTTATATCAAAAGTCATTAAGAAAAACATTATAAATAATGCCATTTACATTGAAGATAAAATGTATTACACTATGATTGAAAAAAATTTAGTTTTTTTGCTTTTTACTTTATTACAGTAAAACATACATTGCTAGTAGTTAATTCCCCTCAGGATACTCTTACTTTTTAAACATGTTTCCTATTGTTCATGCTGCCTTCAGAAGAGGTTGTGAAAAAGTCCTTTTTCATGATATTTTGATCATGCCTCATACACGTATCAAATCATTCATAAGACAAAAACTGAAGAAAATTTGAAGAATTAAACACTTTCATAGCTCTTGGTTCAAAGAAGAACCATTTATAAGCCTAGAAATATTTACCAACTCAATAGTAACAGGCAACCCAGACTGCAATCTTTTTTTTTTTTTTCTTCTTATACATGTTAGTAAGCCTTGCTTAAAAGCAAGGCCTCAAAAAATTAAGGTAAGACTCAGAATTGTTCCTCTCCATGGAAATCTTTAGTAAAAGGCAAAAGATTTATACGATCTGAAGAGAAATCAGAGTATAGACTGCAATCTTAAAATGTTATTTTCCATTAAAACTAAAGCTTAAAGAAATGGTTCATTACAGATTTGAGGGGAGAAAGTACGTAAGTGAACCTGGAAGATTTTGTCAGGCTGGAGAGCCAAAGATATTATCAAAGACCACTAAGGAGGGCCGTATCAAAAATACCTCCACTTGTCAAAACAGGAAAACTTAGGTATCATTAAAGGTAATAATGCTGGGCCGGAGCTGTCGTTCGGCAGCCCAGTGCCTACCTGGCAGGCGTAAGGTTGTGAGTTCAGTTCCCAGCACCAAAAAACAGGAACAAAAACAACAAAAATGATAGTAACTGCACTGGATTCAAACATATCACATAGTGTGGAAATCATGACTGCACAGTGGTACTGTGGAATCTAAGGTAATTGGCCACTTTCAAAACTAGCCTCTTATTTTGAAGGCTGGCAAAAGGAAAAGGGTTAACTGTTACCCTGCCATTTCTTTACAGTGTACATCAGGATAGCATGTGAATAGACAATGCAAAATTGCCCTTTCTAGGGGCATTCCAAAAAAATAAAAAGGATAGGATTGTAACCCCTAATGAGTGAAAGAATCTAGGCATTGAAATTTAATAGTTAACAGTAAAAAGCCAAAATGCACCAGCACCTTGACGTCTTGCCAAAATAAACCTCAGTCTGATGATGCCTTTTGATCCAGCTACTGATTATAGGAGCTACTGACATAAGAAGCACATGTTAAGTTACATTACAATAATAAATCAGCAAAATTCAGACTTTCTTGGATTTTAGAATTGCTTATAAAATAAATCTGTGGTGTAAATACTCCAGTGTCTTCAGTTAATATACATGAAGGGAATGAAAAATGCGGGAGAACCTGTAAGCTAAAAAGTTAAAATATTCAGTATGTGACTGATGCATAGTGAAGGAGCCATTGCCATAAATGTTCAAGTAATGGTTACCATTAAGGTAGAGCAAAGGCAGTTGTACGGCACACTGGAGGGATTTGGGGTGGCCAGCAGGGTTCTGTCTTGACATGGGTTGAGGGTATAAGGCTTTATTCACTAAGCTGTATTATGTTCTGTATTTTAATTGAGCAATAAATTTTTTATAAGACTGAAATTGCAGAAAATAACAGTAACAAACATGACAACAGACTCCATTGGCTATAATTAAAGCAGTGCTCAGAAGAATTCAGTAAAGTGGCTGTGCAGAAAATTAATACACAAAAATCCATGACCTTCATATTAACAGCCAGGTGGAAGAACTGATGGAGGAAAAGGGCAAGTGTAATATGAAACTTGGAAGGGCTATGGAAAACTTGTAAAATGTTTTCGAGGAAAATAAAATATATTTGTAATAGTAGACAGAATCTGCATTCTGTCATTGGAAAAGAAGACAAATAATCATGCCTTTATCCTCTTTATGAAGGCATAAAACTAACATGATCCCAGTAAAAAATAAAATAGTCCTCCCTTGTCCTTGGAGGATGTATTCTCAGACCCCCTGTAAGATGCCTGAAACTGGAGGACGTCAGAGCCTCTATTTACTGTTTTATCTTACATATGTATATGCATATGTTCTTAAGATAAAGTTAAATGTACAGTTTAAATTAGGTCCAGTAAGAGATTAACAGCAAGCCAGCTTTGGGAGGCTGAGCAGGACGACTGAGGTGAGCCTGCACTACACCACTCAGGACCCTGTCTCCAAAAGTAAGCAAACAACAACAACGAAACAAAAACAGATCAACAACAATAATAGAGCTGTTATAGCCACTATAATAAAACATTATGTGAAGATGGATTCTCTTGGCGTGAGCATGCATGTGATCCTTGACAGTCAATCTGATTTCTGACTGAGCTGCTAGGTGACTGATGGGCAGGTAGCCTGTGCAGTGTGGATGTGTTGGACAAAGCAGTGATTCACATCCTGGGTGGACAAGTGGACTGAGATTTCATAACACTACTCAGATTGGTGCATAGTTCAAAACTTAGGAATTGTTTATTTTGGGATTTTTCTACTTAATATTTTCAAGCCACAGTTTGGGGATCTGGAACCATGGATGAGGTGTGACTGCTGTACCAAAGAAGTATTTTTAGGGTGGACACAAACCAAACTAATTCCAAAATTCATGTGGAAAGATTATTAGCAGGAAAGTCATAAAAATTCTGAGATGGAATAATTGGGGGCTAATCTTAACAGTTACTAAACTGCAGTGTGTAAAATCTCACTCAAAAACTGATAATAAATAAAAATGTCAGTGAATCGACAAGTTAGCGATAAACCTAATGCAGCCATCTTATAATGGTATTTCAAATTACTAACAAAGCTAATAAATAGTATTCAATAAAGTTGGAGCTATGTTTCATACCAAAGTAAGTACTGATGGGATTAGTGGGTTAAATGTAAAAACTGAACTGTAAAAGTACTGGGAAAGGTTTAGAGATTAAAAACTGTTTAAAAGTTAGGAACTAGCGTGGTGATGGTGAGCCCTTAGGGCTTTCAGTAATGCAGACAACCTGTTGCAGGGTACACACCACAGGCTCACCACCCCTGAACTGGAAGGTGAGATCCAGGAGTTCAAAAAGACTGAAGTCTGTTTCTTGTCACCTGTTGGACTTGTGCTTCTGCCCCATATTCTCTGTTTAATATTGTGGGCTCCTGAGCAAGTCACTTAATATTTTTGCCATTTCTGTGCAATCATGATATTTCACGAACTTGAGAGGACCAATTTAGATTATGTGTGAAAACATTTGGGAAAATTACAGTGTGGAAAAAATATAATGTTATTTATGTACTTTGCTCCATGTCTGCTTTCAGGAGGAAAAAAGATGGGTGTGGGGGCTGGATGTAGCTCAGTGGTACAAGTGGCTGCCTGGCAAGAGTGACGTTGTCAATTTGATCCCTGGTACAAAAAAAAAAAAAAATATGGGTGGTTAATGACTAAGGAGGTACTGTGCTTTGTCTTGAAAGTCTAACTTTGCATGAAGTTTAATTGGTATAGCAATGTATTTTTATTCTAGAATAAGTCCTTGTAAGGAGATTCACCTAATTTCACATAGACTTGCTAATTTTTAGTCATATGTTTTCTCAAACTTAAATAACTTAAAAACTTTGTTCTTAGTTTACTGACTAATTGTATATATGACTATTTGCTTTTCTTTAAATATAAATTTCAGTGTTCAAGAGTACTTTGTTCGCAAATCCAATGCAAAGAAAGGCATGCTTGCCAGTACACATCTTATACTGAAAGAACCAGTTGGTTCTAAATATGAAGCTGCAAAGAAGTGGAGTTTACCTGCAGTCACTATCGCCTGGCTGTTGGAAACTGCTAGGATGGGAAAGAGAGCAGATGAAAGCCATTTTCTGATTGAAAATTCACCTACAGAAGGTTACTACTTTTATTTTATTCCATATATGTATTTTATTACTTGATAGTTTCTGAGATATGCGTGTTCCAAAGCTTGCTTTAGAAAAGATTGTTTGTTTCTGCCTTTCATTTTGGGTGCAGTAAACTGCTGTTGAGCAGTTGATACTGGATGGCAAAATGAATGTGTGTCTGTGCACAAATGCTTAACTTGTATTGTACTGTCACCCATAAGTACTGTCTGAAAGCTAGTGGGTGCAAAACAGTGTCAGAATGTTGGAGGTTCTCAGGGTTTGAAGATGAGAAGGATGTGAGCTTTTATCCTCTTGACTGTTCATTCCTTCTGTAATATATACTTACATTTAAATGTGCTCTCTTTTCCTATTTTTCTTTAGGCTTTTGTATATTTCCTTAAAACCATTTCATGCTCACTGGCTCTTCCGGTTTTGTTTTTGTTTTTTCCCAGTGCTGGTGATTGATCCCCTAGGGAAGCACTGCCTTTGTTGTGCCAAAACATTTTGTTTTGCTGGATATAGTGGCGCATGCCAGTAATCACAGCACTTGAGAGGCTGAGGCAGGAGGATCTGTGTGAGTTGAAGGCCAGCCTGGGCTACAAAGTGAGCTCAAGTTCAGCCTGAATTGAATAGTATGAGACCCTGTCTCCAAAAGACAAAAAAAAAAAAATCCAAACAAAAACATTTTGTTTTGCCCTTGGGTGGTTCTAATGCCAGTACTTTTGTATCTCTTCACTGAACCGTAAGCTCTGCAAAAGCAGGGCACATGCATGTCCTGTGATTCTGTATTTCTTTCTAGCATCAGGCCTAGCATGGTAGTCGTTTAGGAGGTGTTTAGTTCTTACATTCAGTAATTAGAAAAGGTGAAAAGAGGCAGGGGTGGGATAACAGATAACCTCTAGGTGATGACCTCATGGGCTGGTCAGTAGCTTGGGAACACTTCTCAGAGCCATTAAGTGTTTACCAACTAGAATGAGATTTATGATGGACACGCACGTAAGTGTAGGTCATATTAAAATTTCTTGGTGGACTTCCCAAAAATTTGGCCTTAGTTGAGATTTTTGTTCTTGTTGTTCTCTGTAGTATAGGGGATGGAACCCAGAGCCTGGCTCATGCTAGGCAAGTGCTCTGCCACTTAGCTGTATCCCCAGTTTTTTTAAGTTCTTCCATTGACTAAGTTGACATTTACTGATGCAATTATAGCAGGTGGGTTTATTACGCTTGATTTTAGCCAAAAGGCTGAGAAGCGATGTCAAGTGGGTTTATTGAGAAGATTTTAGTGTTCAACAAAATGAAATAGGAAGTCTGTGTCTATTATTTGTTTTAGTTAATGCTTTTCCAGTGCAGTGTGTATTTCAGCACATTACCTGGTTTACTTCTTAAAGACTAGGAATATAACTTTATGGTGTACTGTGTTCCTGAGACTTGACATAAAAACTACCAGTAAGGTCACTGGGTGTGATGGCACATGCTTATGATCTCAGCACTCTGGATGCTGAGGCAGGAGGATCACAGAGTTAAAGGTCAACCTGGGCTACACAGTGAATTTAAGGCCAGTTGAACTACATAGTGTGTGTGTCCCTATCTCAAGAAATGAGAAAGTAAATAAGTAAATTTAATTAAATTAAAAAATAGAAAAAGAAAAAACTGTACCAGTGCAATATAAGAGCATCACTTTTTGTATGCTTCTTTAGAGGAAAGAGTGTGGATATTAGTGGCTCATATTTATTTCTTTTCATTTTAAATCTTTAGAACAAAGATTGGAAACTAAAATAACGAATGGAGAGACTCTAAATCCAGATACTTCAGTGCGTCCTGCAGCGCATGGGGAACCTTTCAGAAAAATGGCCATTACACCTTTGGATATGAACCGCTTTCAGAGTAAGGCTTTCCATACTGTACTGTCACAGCACACTGGGCAGGCTCCCGCCTCTCTAGCAGTAGGAAGGCCGCTTCAGAAGGAGCCCTCAGTATACCTGGACACACCATCAAAATTTCTGTCTAAGGACAAACTCTTCAAACCTTCTTTTGATGTGAAGGTAAGGTTTAAAGGTAGTTCTAGGGTTATGGCTTTACAGTTTATAAAGTTATAGCCTCAAATTTTGCAAAGTTTGTTGTAATAAATTTTCTGGAGATGTCAGGTAGGTTTATAGTATTGAATACTCAAGTTTTTATTATAATGAACTCAGAACTCAAGGTTTAGGTAGCAGCTGTCCATATGTATGGTATGAAATCAGGAGTCCTAAATCTGCCATGAACTGTATAATTCTAGACCAGTGGTGGCAAACCACAGTGTGTGCCACAGTGGGCTGTACCACTGAAAGCTCTAGAAGGTTCAGCATCACTTCTCTAGGCTGTTCATTTAACCTATCTGAGCATCACTTTCTTCTTTCATTTAAAGAAGGTAGTATTTGTCCTAAAAGTTAACAGGTTTATTTTAAGAATCAAGTCAGAGAGTATGATGAAATGATTTCTTCAGCTGTAGAGATGATGTGGACACGTTCCTGTGTATATACAGACACCGTGAGTGCACCAAGGGCTTGCTTCCTGATGGTGCTGTTAGCATCACCTTCCTTTTCAGTCATTTCCCTTAGAAGAGATGAGTTGACTCTGTTTGTTTGTTTGTTTGTTTGAGTAGTGTGATCTGGCATCCTTTCTGAAAAATTCATTTGCAAATCAAAGGCTAATGTAATCTTTTCAAATGGTTTTATTTCTCAAGGAGGATTTTCTTCACTTTTTCTTAGTAATTTTTGGCTTTTCAAATTGCTGTTCCAACCGTTGCCTATGGTTTCTTTATCCATAAAACTTCAAAAAATTACTGTGCCCTTGATCTATTGATATTTTGCTCAAATTACAACAATTGATCTCTTTGATATTTATACATAGCACAATTAAGCAGCATTTTAATAAGTTTTGCTAGTGTGTGTTAGTACAGACTTATTGTAAAAGTTTACAGATTGTTTCAAAAAATAAATATTGATACCCAGGAAAGCTTTTTCAACCTTTATGTCTTGATCTTTGGATAATTCCAATGTCTAACATGGGGGAAAGTCTTTAGTGTTGTAACAAACTCAGAATTCTGAGCAGGCACATGAAATCTCTTGAAGTAACATTTTGTACTGAGGGTAACATTCTTGCTTCTCCTGCTTTAAAAGATAAAGGGAAATCCCTGCTTTGGGACTTGCCAGTTCTGGAATGGGCCTTTTTCCTCTTGCTGCCTTTTAAAACTAGTTAACCTCTTTGGCTTCCATTATTTTTGTCTGTAAAATCATGGACTGAATCCAGAAGATCTCAGTAGTCTCACGGCTCACACTTACTTTGAACAGCAAATGAGAGAGTACTAGTGGGGCAAAAAAATGGTCACATGTTTCCAGACATTTAGACCATTCTTTTATGGATACCTTGAGTAAAAGTTACAGTTTTGAAGTACTACAAAAAGCAAAAACAAAAACAAAAAGCAAAACAAATAAGCCCAAAAAAACCATTTAGAGATTTGTTTAGAATTCTAGTTTATTGTGCAGAATCTCCTCCCCTCCCTTAATCTCATTTGTGGTAGTATGTAAAGCTTTCTGTTACAATCATTGGTTGGTCAAACTGATCTGATATCGTGCATTGAGTTATTTACTTAAAATGTAGATGTGACCCTGGAATGATCACAGAATTATCCATTTATTAGGCCTCAAAAATCAAAAAATTACCTCTTAAAATTAATTTTTTCATTGGCACACATTAATGTTGGGCCTGGTTCTGTAATCTCATCATTCTGGGAGGCTGAGATAGGATTGTGAGCTCAAACTCAGCCTGGGACAATTTAGCAACTTAGTGAGACCCTCTTTCGAAATTTAAAAAAAAGGGGCTGGCAATGTAGCTCAATGTAAAGATCCTGGGTTCAGTCCTCATTACAACAAACAAAACGAAGCAAAAATCTACAATAAGTGTATTACTAATTGAATAGCAGTATTAACGGCTGAGAATTCATTTTGCTTTTTTCTCACTACTGCTTTCTTCCTCTTTCATAAGAGGTGACACTCTTGCTTCTCACACTGTAGTGTCATTATACTTGTTAAGTAAGTGGCAGCATGCGTATTACTGTGAGTCTCCTGTGTTCATCTCTCACTTAGGTATTTGTCCATGTTGTGTCATGTAACTGTGTTATTTACTTAATGATATGGATGTGCATAGTTTACATTTCTGTTACTATACAGGGGACGAGCATTTAGGTGGTTAGCAGGTTTTTATTCTTACAAAATTATGTTACTCCAAACTTTCTCCATGTCTTATGTATGCATGTATAGTTTGATGTATAGCTAGATAGAAAGTTACTGGGTTATAGTTTCCTTTAATAGTAAGAGTATCTAGTGGTCATCCTTGCTCACTCTTAGTACTATGTAAGTTATTTTCTGACTTGTTACTTGGAAACAGTTTTAACTAAAAAATTATAAAAGTAAAATAGTGTAAAATACTCATATATTGTCCTCTTTAAATGTGTAGTGTTTTCATTAGTCTTCTAATTTCCATCTCGAAGGACTTCTTTGTTTTTTAATTTCTAGTTCTGTTGCATTATACTTAGAGCACTGTACTGTTTTTACTTGACAGAACTTACAGATGTTTTATGCTCTGATGGTTGATGAATTTTTCAAAGAATATCCTTTGGGAAGACGGTATAATGAAGGGGGGAGTATAATGTTTGGTATATATCCCAAAAGTATATCAGGTGTGATTGAAAAGTATGATGAATGTTTAATGTTTTAAAAAGTTTATTACAATAAAGTACACATTAACATTAATCCCCCAAATTCTCTCCACCTTCAAACACGCTTATCTCATTATTCTTGCCACTTTCTGAAGTTCCAAATTCCTCTTTTGTGTCTGTAGTTGCCTCGATTTTCTGAATTGTTTAAAACCTTTACCTTTTGTGGTCATTGACTTTGAGGAGGAACCAGAAGTCAGTGTCGGGTGCAGTGAACAGAGTGGATGGAGCCCTGCCCGCCGTGTTTTTGTGAGTCTGACTTCTGTTGGCTGGCTCGCGAAGGCTGCTTTCACCTTATTTTTGAGTACATGAAAGAGGCCTTGAAGCACTGCTTCAGGCAGTGGCGAGAACAATGGGCCCTGTGCATGTGAGAGCCAAAGGGAGAATGTTGGAGGGTGATCAGTGGCAGTGTGTATTTATTGTAATACAGTTTTTAAAATTTAAACACACTGTTGATCACCCCTGTATATATTCCAGAGGTCTAATTTATTGTTGACATTGCTTAAACATTTTAGTATTTTTTCTTGTCCATTTCACCTATCTTGTTTTAAAGTTTCTTACTGATAGAATTCTTTTTCTCCTGATCGCTCACATGGTTTTCTTTTAAATAAGCAGTTGCTATGTTAATTGGTGCACTAATACTCATAACATAATGTTAGTCAGAATGTAGGTTTTCATATTATAAAATGTCCTTATCTCGGTGAATGTTTCTTTGTCTTGAGATCGGTTTGCCATGCTAGCATGTGAAGAGAAACTCCTACTTTGCTCATGAGAATGTCAGTGTTGGTACATGTTTGGATCAAAAGGTTTCCTTTATTCTGTTTTATGCAAAATGGTGTGCATTTATTTGTCACATCAGCATACCAGCAAAAGCTTATTAGTCTAAACTTCATCATCGGGAGCAGGTTAAATATGTTCTGAGGTGTGGGAGGCACGTATGTGCAGATGCGGGAGATAACGAGGTGGCCACTTTGGCAGTGGTTTTCTCTGAGGAGGGGTCCGTGGGTGCTTTGGGAATAGGAATATATTTTACTTGTGAAGATTTTTCACAAGTCTCAGCTTATTCTGACTTCTTTTTGACTTATAATGTATCATTTATATACATCTTTGTGTGTTTCCTGCTGTATATTATTTTTGTGTCCTTTAACTGCTACTTTAACTCTGAAGATTCAGGTAAATGTGGTGTGAACTGTTAAAACTTAAGCCTGGTAGTCTCCTTGAGCAGGTTTGCTGGACAGTAGGGATTTATTTTTTCTTCATCATATACAGGTATAAGTTATAATTTATTCTGTTTGTTGTTTGGCTGAAAACGAGGCTGTTAACTCTGTAACCCATTAATTTTGAGGCGTTCCTCCTGTTTTTATACCCTTGGCCTTGCTTTCTTTTTCCTTTCTTATCTACTGCCTTCTCTCCCTCCTTTCTCCCTTTTCTCCTTCACCACCCCTGTCTGCTCCCCCCAACTTTTCTTCTTTTTCAAATGTATAGGATGCACTTGCAGCCTTGGAAACACCTGGAGGTCCCAGCAAACAGAAGAGGAAGCTGAGTCCACCACTCTCAGAAGTCATTGTCAAGAATCTGAAACTTGCTCTGGCGAATAGCTCTCGAAATGCTGTGGCTCTTTCTGCCAGCCCTCAACTGAAGAATACCCAAATAGAGAAGGTAGACTCATTCTCTTACTATGGAAATCTTAGTTAAAACATTTCAAACAACAGCATCTAACCTGTTTTGCTTCTTGGTTTTTTTTCCCCCAGGAAGAAGCTCCAAAACCACTGCACAAGGTTGTGGTATGTGTGAGTAAAAAGCTCAGTAAGAAGCAGAGTGAGCTCAATGGCATTGCAGCCTCTCTAGGAGCTGATTACAGGTAAACTCGAAGTCATTGTGGACATTCCCAAGAATGCACATAGTTTTGCTTCTTAGTTTGTAATGCTATCTGTAAAATATCTCCAGCTGAGTTTTAACTTACCATATCCTTTGAAAATACCTTTTGATTTATCCATTTGTGTATATGTATCTTAGGGTGTATTTAGCCAATATTTGTGAACCTGTTCGTTCCACTCACTGTTGTAGAAACTTGGGATTCATGAATGATCGGTAGAGTTCAACAGTTCCTATGTTTAGAGTTTATAGTCCAGTAATCCACTGGGGCCTGAGATTAAGTTTATTTTTATGTTAATGATTTTCAGTTTGGAGCTCTTCTCTGTAGTACTAGGTACTCCAGGGCCCTCCTGAATGAAGATGGTCTGTTTTCATAATGGGTTAATTTGTATCATTTTGAGTTTTTTCCCTTAAGGGAAGAGTTTGGGCTGATGATGTAGCTCAGTGATAGGTCACCTGCCTACTGTTCATGAGGCTCTAGGTTCAATGCCCAGCACTGTGAAAGACAGACAGACACAGGGTCTTGCTATGATGTTCAGATCCTGCCTCAGTCTTTTCATAGTTGGAACTGTAGGTGCCCCTGGCTGATTTGTGTCATTTTTAAGACTTTAGAGACATAGTCTGTTGGCTCTGCCATTAACTGGAGAGTGTAAGCTGGAATGGAAGTTAAGGGTTGGGAGAGACTCTCTGTTGATCGCTAGTGTCCAGCTGTGCATAGATAGTGGTTGGCTTTACAGCTGAGAGTTTGAGAAATATTTAGTTTTATCTTCCCCTTTAATTTTGTTTCAATTAGTTTGCTATTTGATAAAGAAATTGGGCCAGGAGAATATAAAAATACAATTAATCCATAGTACTTATAAGCATCTGTGTTTAATGCATGTGTTGTGGGCTAGTGAAGTTTTCTTATTTATATTTATTTGTAATATCCATAATTTTGTAGTTAGCTGTTACTACATTTTTGTTATGGGTGGCTGAGCATTATCTTTTTTCTTTTTCATAGTAACCCTCTCGAGGGTATGTTTTATAAGATTTAAAAAGCCAGTCTTTTCAGTATTAAAAAACAAATTTTTTGTTGTAATTCCTAAGTAAAATTTAACTGTTCAATTTTAATGCAAACTGTTAAAGTTTGCATTAAATTTTTTTCGAAAGCCAGGCAAGATGGCACGCCAGTAGTCCTAGCTGCTAAGGCAGAAGGATCAGAAGTTTGAGACAAGCCCAAGGAACTTAGTGAAACTCTCTCAAAAATGATGTGTCTCAATGTAGAGTGCCCTTGGGTTTGAGTCCCACTACCACAGAAATAAAATAAAGAGTTTGTTCTTGAAATGGATCTCTCAATTGTGGGAGATGTTAAAAGGCAACCTTTGACTATTCAGGGTTACGATTTAATATTCAGGGCGTTTGCTTGTATAATCCATTCTCAAATAAAGGTATTCTAGGGCCGGGGATTTAGCTCAGCGGCATAAGCACCTGCCTCACAAGTGTGCTGTCGTGAGTTCGATCTTCGGTACCAAAAAAAAAGGTATCCTAAGCATACCTTTCCAGGATCTAGGACCAGACTGTCTTGAAGAGATTATCTGATACTGTTTCTATGTGGTTTTGTTATAGGACATTAGAAAACCATGCAGGATGTGGGATACTTGCATGACTATTCCTTAGAATTTCTGGTACCCCCGGACCTTAACCACATAGTGTAGCACTCACCAGTGTATGAACACAATGTTTGTTTCTTTTCCAGTCAGGTTTTCTTGGTACCTTTTAGATATACATAATGATCACATTCATTATAGAGAATTTGTACCTGTGCATGATATAAGTTGATTCTTTTATTCCCATTCCCCTACCCTCACTTTAGCCCCTCCTCCTCCACATTTATAAAAGCTTTGTTTCCATTTTTTCTTCTTTTCTCATTTTTACTTTTCCCTTCTTTTCCCCTTCTACCTCTTGTTCCCCTCCTCATTTTGTTTGTATTTCACAATACCTACTATACATTTTGGTCCTTATTTATACCTCTGGTTTCTCACACCAGAGAAATAACATAGTATTTACACGGGTCCAATTTTGTTTACGCATGGGTGTGGTCTCAAGGTGTCTCATTTATGTCTCAAGTTTATCCTTCTTTATGGCAGAGTAGTACTCCATTGTATTAAAAAACCACATCTTCTTTATCCATTCACCAGCTGGTGGGTATTTGGGCTGTTTCCAAGATTTGGCTACTATAAAATATGCCACTATTCACATGGGTGTGTGCATATTGCTGTGGTATGATGCTTTTAATTCTTTTGGGAAGATACCAACAAGGGGGATAGCTGGGTCAAATGGAACCTCTAGTCCTAGTGTTTTTTGAGGAATCTTCACACTGATTTCCACAGTGGTTGCATTAGTCTACACTCCCACCAATAGTGGAGAAGGTGAACACATTTTAACAACCAGTCACCCCCCCACCCCACAAATTGCTAAAGTACCTCGAACAAAGTGATAGTTGAAGATGCCAGGCGTGGTGGTACATGCCTGTAATCCCAGCACTTGGGAAGCTGAAAGCAGGAAGATTACTCCTAGTTTGAAGTTAGCCTGGGCTTCATAGTGAGTTCAAGATCAGCCTGGACTGCATAGCGAGTAAAAAAAAAACCAAAACCACAGGGTGAAAGCACTTAACTGGGGCAAAGTCAGTGGGCTGACCATCTGCTTTTATAGTAAAGTTTCATTAGAACCTAGCAAGGCCTGTATGTGTTGTTTTTCCTGCTTTCATCTAACAAGACAAAAGTTGAGTAGTTGCAGAAGAAATTGACCTGCAGGGCCTAAGGCATTTATATCTCGCCTGTAAGAAAATTTGCCCATCCATGATCTGTATCATCTACAGCTACTGGTAAAGGACTTCAGAGGACTGAAAGTCATAGCTTCTGTGTTAATTATCACAATAACATTAAAAGGTGAATCAAGTTGATTGAAGCAAAAGCTCCTCTATTTTTCTGAGTTATTTGGATTATTTAATACATTTAAATAAACTTGCCAGGTGTGGTGGCACAAACTTGCAGTCCCAGCTCTAGATAGGCTGAGGCAGAAGGATGGCTGCCATGAGTTTGAAGTAAGCCTAAGCTACATGATGAGTTCAAGGCCAACTTAGGGTATATAGTGAGACCCTGTCTCAAACAACAACTTTTTAAGAAAAAAATTTTTAAAGGCTTCATTTAAATATTTAAAGGAGATATCAAAGTACTTGATATTTAAATACTGTGATTTACCTTGACAGCAATTAGAGACAGTTATTAGCACTAATGAATGAATTAGGTAGGATATATTTTTGATGTTTTTTTGGGGGGGATACCAGAAATCAAATTCAGGACCTTGCCAGGCAGGTGCTGTGTCACTGAGCTATATCCCTGGCCCCATTTTTAATGTTTTTAAAGGATGCACAGAGCAATGAAAAATAGAGATGCTTATAATTTAGATGGTTATATTTCAATTTGCTTAACTTTTGCCTGTTTGAAAGGTTCAGGTATATTTGTTATTTGAGAAATGGAAGAATGTCCAAAAGAGTGATTTTGGTAATTCTATTTGGAAGCATTTTTTGTTTGTTTGTTTTTGAGATGAGGTCTCAATAGGTAGTATAGGCTGGCCTTGAGCTCACTGTGTAGCCCAGGCTGGCCTTCAGCTTGTGGTGATCCTCCTGCCTCATCTTCCTAGAGGGCTGGGATTATAGGGGTGCACCACCACGCGCAGCTAGAAATACAATTTTTATTTCTCTTTCATTTCTACTTGAGCTTTGGAAAGACGATATATTTTACATTTTTCAGGCTATTTTCCTAGAATATTGCATGGGAAGAATCAGGGGACTTTTAGCATACTGAGTTAACAGCACGGGTTTTGAAGTCACACATGACTCTGTTGCGTACTGAGTATCTTCAGCAGATTCCCTAACCGTGTCCCTCAGTGTGATATCTATAAAATGAATATAATGCCAGTGTGTCAGGGCATGGTGAGGAGTGAATGAGATGACGGTGGGGAGCATACATCATCTGTTGTGGGACAGAGAGCAAATGTATAATGAACAGTGATAACCAGCAACTAAGGACAGGTTTGGAAGCTTTGCAACATTTTGTTAATTTGAAAATACCTTTATTTTTACTATAAAGTGATATACATTATGAAAGAAAATCAAAGCAGTTCTGAAAAGTGTAAAGAAAGAATATCCTTCCAAACATGTCTTCATCACTTTGTCCTTGGCCACAGTAGTCCCCTTGTGCAGCTGAAAGCAGCAGGGGCTTGTTTTAGCGTCCAGTTGGTAGTGTAGTCCTCAATCCCTGACTCCAAGGCTGGAAGCAGGCATGGTGGAAAGCTCTGGCCAAGGTCAGCTGCTCACACCAGGGAGCAGAGAGTAAAGGGGGCGAGCTGGAGCCGGGAGGACACACCCTTCAGATCATGCCCCACCTCCAGCACAGATAGCAATAAACTAGCTCGTGGCTGGTCTAATCCACCAGTGAATTAACTGCCCCATGATCCATTCACCTCCCCACAGCCCCACCTAATAGCTCATGAGGCCTTGAGTGACATCTAAATATAAACCATAAAAAGATTTCTGCAAATGCATCTCAAGGTATACAAATGTATACCTTGAGGTGTAGACACAAAATTTGCAGTGAGAGTCTTAGCAGTTTGATGGTCTTGCTTACTCTTAATTATGAAATTTTTGTGTATGTCAGGATATTCTGTTCATAGTGAATAGTGATCATCTTAACCAGTGTGGATATTTCTCTTACTTACTCATTTTCTTTTATTTGGTTGTTTCAGGTGGAGTTTTGATGAGACAGTGACACATTTCATCTATCAAGGCCGACCAAATGATAGCAGTCGAGAGTATAAATCTGTAAAAGAAAGAGGAGTACACATTGTTTCAGAGCACTGGCTTTTAGAAGTAAGCAGTGTTTCCCCACCCCACCCCTCTCTCTCATTGGAAATGTGTACACATTTCAGTACGGGCCACGTCAGTGTGTGTAAAGTAGTATAATAATTTTGGTTAACTGTAGGCACCTCATGGCAAGAGCACATGATAGAGTACTTACCTCGTGGCTGGAAAGTAAAAGAGAAAAAGGGGCGTGAGGTATACTGTCCCTTCAAGGGCCTGTCCCCAAACACTTCCCACTAGGCCTCACCTGTGAGTGCCAGGCTAAGCAAGTCTCTGACACATGGGCTTTTGGATGGTAAAGCTCCAAACCACATCACATTGCACATTTCTGTTTCTTTTCAATTCTTTCTTTTCCTTTCAGTACTGGGGATTCAACCCAAGGATTGCCCACCTACGTCCCCAGCTCTTTTGAATTTTATTTGACACTGGGTCTAAGACTGCACTTGGCCTTGCAGTCTTCTTACCTCAGCCTCTCAAGTAGCTGAGATTGCAGGTGTGTACCATCACACCCAGGTCACATTTAATTCTTAAAATATTTAAATATTTAACAGATCTTGAATGGGTACTCTTTCGGTACCCATTCAGTAATTAAAAATGGTATGAATGGAAATTTTATAATTCTAAAATTCTTAAAACTAAAATTCTTAAAACTTTGTGAATCTTGTTATCTTGTAATATACTATATTGACTGTCCTTAATTATCCTATCTTTCATTTGCTAAAGTTTTGTTCAGTCCAGTTTTAAAGCACATCATTCTATTGCAGTGTGCCCAAGAATATAAACATCTTCCTGAATCCCTTTATCCTCATACTTATAATCCCAAAATGAGCCTGGATATCAGTGCAGTGCAGGATGACCGGCTCTGTAATGGTCAAATACTTCCAGCTGTTTCTGCAGTAAAGGCCAGTAAGGTAGGTGATGTGGACGGCATCCCTCTCCCTAAGCAGAATGCATAATCATAGATTTCTGTGAGATTTTACGGCTTCATTTGAGGAATTACAATTTTTCTTTTTGAATAGCTAGATCATTTGCCTATAGAAGAAAATGATGTAGACAATATGACTACTAGTAACAAAGAATCTACACTGTCAAATGGAAGTGGAAGGAATGATTCTAAAGGAGGTAAATTTTTTAAATTGCAAAAAAAAAATTGTATAAGTATTTGTCTTATATACAAAATACTTCTTTATATTAGATGGAAAAATAAAATTAGCTCTGTTGCTAAACACTAGTAAAGTATATATATGAGGATTGATTCTGGATTCTATGCCAGTTATTAGTTGTAATTTGTGAAGTTTTAAATGATTTAAGAGTGATACAGAACTAGGTATTTTACAGAGTTAGTGTGATACAGCTCTGTTCCATTAAAGATAGGCATTAATGACTTCTAACAATTTATTAACATAATGACATGATTTTAAAGGTATAGAAGGAAGTATGAAGTTTCTCTCATCTTTGTCTCCCAGTGTTAATAATTTGTTATCTTCTAGAGCTGTTTTATGCATATACAATTATACATGCACTAATGTTTTCTCTTTTCCCATCTTTTAAAAAACATATGAAGTGTGGACTAACATACACTGTCTTTTATTTTTGTGGTGCTTTGGGATCAAACCCAGGGTCTTATGTTTCCCACTGAGTTACATTCCCCAGCACCTGTGTATACTGCCGTGTTCCTTAATCTTTTTGTTTAATATCAGCTTGGGGATTGTTTCATGTCGGTATAGGCAGACCTTGGAGATACACTACTGTGGGCTTAGTTACAGACCACTGCAAATGTCACAGAAAAGCCAGTCACATAAATCTTTTTCATTTTTCAGTGCGTAGGAAAACGTCTTAAATGTGCAATATTATGCCTTTTAAAATATGTATATAGTTTTAAAATATTGTGGGTTGGGAATGCAGTTCAGTGGTAGAGTACTTGCTTAGCCTGTGCAAAACCCTGAATTCCATCTCCAGCAACTTAAAAAAAAACTTTAAAAGGAAAAATACTTTATTGTTAGAAAATTCCAGTGACCATCTTGAGTCTTCAGGGAAACGTGATCTTTCTGCTGATAGAGCATCTTACCTCTGCTAGCCAACTGAGCCACAGTGGTTGCTAAAATGTTTGCCACACTGATTCTTTCATGAAAAGTTTCTCTGTGGCATGCAGAATGCAGCTTCTTTCCCACTAACGTCAGAGGCAGGGTCTGTCCACTGAGCTTACAGAATGTTCTGGATCATTTATTCCAACAGTGATTACAGCATCTCTTTAGATTCCATCTCAAGAAATCACTTTCTTTGATTATCAGTACGAAGCGACTCTCCATCCAATAAAGTTTTATCATTGAGCTGTCTTAGCTTTTGATGTAATTTCCTCACTAAGCTTAATCATGTGTAGCTTTTGATTGAAAGGGAGAGGTACAACTCTGCCTTTTGCTTGAACACTTACAGGCCAGCATAGGCTATTAGCTGGGCTAATTTCCGTATTCTCTCTAGGAATAGGGAAATTCCAGGAAAGAGAGGAGGAGAAGGGGAACAGGAGTGTCAGAGATCGCTGGCCACATAGTACCATAACAGATACCAATGAGAGAAGGCTGTACACAGGGTGCTGCTTCAGTCTTTGTACTTTTTACATTTGCCTGGTAGTCACTGTGTGGTGGCCCTGCTTTATTTTGCCATCTCTCATTGATAGGCATTTATAGGTTATTTTTAATTTCTTACTATTATAGTGCTGTATTTAATAACCTTATAGATGTCCCTGCTTTCTTTAATAGATTAATACCTTCTATTTTCCTTACTCAACCTATCCTATCCATGGCTTTGCCTATGACTTCCCTAGTTAATTCTATTCTGTTCCTTCTAAAAGCAGTTAGCATCTATTTACAAAGTCAAAGGATTCGTATGTTGTAGTCTGTATTGTCAGTAACTATAGTTGAAATTGAGGCACACACATGGATCACTGCGGTGTATCTTAGAGTGTGGCACACTATGAGAGTGGGTCGGAAGCAGACAGGGAGCTCTACAAAAGGTTCATCACTACAGATCTTTAAAGGGTTCCAAATTATTTCACGTACAGTCTTGCAGTAAGGACTGCCTTGTATTCTGTGTAGTTCATAGCCTTAGAACATTACTGTACCCTTTGATAATTATTTAGTAAATGTCAGGCCAATCTGTGTTCAGCCAGGCATAGACAAAATAATTAACGTGACTAAGACATGCTCAGAAAGAGAAATTTACCTTGATTGGTATATTTGTTTCAAGCTCTGACACAGACCTTGGAGATGAGAGAAAACTTCCAAAAGCAGCTGCAGGAGATAATGTCTGCAACCTCCATAGTGAAACCCCAAGGACAGAGGACCTCCCTGTCAAGAAGTGGTTGTAACAGTGCCTCTTCCACCCCTGAAAGCACTCGCTCCACTCGAAGTGGGCGGAGTAGAGTCCTAGAGGCACTGAGGTACGTACCTGTCACTGATGGAAGAAACATTAGGTGATTTGAGAGGGGTACCTGGTGATTCAGTTTTATGAGTTAGACCAATTTTTTGTTTTTTAAATAAGCTGTTAAGCAGAAGTTTAGACTGTTAAGTGAAAGTACTATATTACTGGGCCTTATTTTTTCCAAACAATGTGTAATATATTCCGTTATTTCTGTTGGTTTTGGACAGATGAGTAGATTTTCTTCCTTTTTTCCCTTGCTTCTAGCAGTTTCTGAGTTCTTACTTGGAGGTAGGAGGCAGGCATAGAAGTGTGTCCCATTGCAAGCACTGATTACAGAAAGATATGATTAATACTTTTTACTGCATAAAACGCAGAGATAGAAATGATTTTAACACCAGTTTTACCTGATGTGAAAGTCCTTTCTGTTCTTTAGTATTAGTATTAAACAGTGAGCACACATACACACACACATTGTAAAGTGATTTCTTATTGGAACTTTGTATTTTGTACTCTATAAATCTATCCTAGAAGTGGTTGCAGTTCTTAAACATACTTATCCTATCGTTCTTGGCACTTTCTAAAGCAGTTCTGCAAGTTGTCTTTCATTAGTGTGTTTATGAAGTGTGATAAAAAATTAATGTGTTTTAAGTACAGTAACATAACTATCTGATACAGGAAAACTCTAATTGTGTGCTGTTAGGAGATTATGTCTTCCAGTGATCAATTGAACTACTGGTTTTCTTTTATTGAGGTCAGTTCTTTATATTAGTACTGAGTATATAGCAGCTTTTGTTTAATATACTGCAGTTCATGTTCTATCATAGAGAATTTAAGTCCTGTGCCAAATCAGGGTAAATAAATGTATGCTGAAAATAAAAGTCTATCTTCCTTGTTTTAGAGGCAAGAGGACTTTTAGGTCACTGTCAGTTGGCAGATCGTTTTTATAAAAATATGTATATGTGAGGAACATAGCTAGCTTTTTGTCATCCTCAGGTGCAGATCAATCTGAAATGGGACCACCTTAGATTCTGGGAAATACAGTCAGCAAGGGCCAAAAGACCTTCTGAGAAGGAAGCCTTTGCAGTAAGCTTCTCACTTAGTTATAGTTATTATCATTTCAAGTGATTAAAAATACACAAATCATTGACCATTTTCTAAACATTACTGTGTTTTATGTAATCAAGAAATACTAGAGTTTTTAAATACGGCAATAATTTTAGAATTTTTGTAAAAATTTGACAGTGTTGGCTAGGCATGGTGGTGCGCACCTGTTATCACAGCACTCAGGAGACTGAGGCAGGAGGATCACTGTGATTTCAAGGCCAGCCTGAGCTATATAAATGAGTTCAAGGCCAGTCTGAACTACATTGTGAGACCCTGTCTCAAAAAAATTTTTTTGACACTGTTAAACTTCCCCTTTGACATTTAAATATACAGACATTCAATCAAAATATATTTAAATTTATGGAGAAACATTTCAAAAAGAAGACATTTCCCTGGGCCCATTTGTTCAGTAAATACTATCAAATGCCTACTTTGTGCTAGGTGGTGGGCATATGAAAGTGAACCACAGTTTTTACAATCTTGTGAGCTCTGTGCATTTGGATTTTGTTGTGGCTGGTGATTTAAAATCATAGCTTTTCTCCCTTAGGCAGTCTCGTCAAGTAGCATCTGAAGTTAACACAGAGCCCTCCCAGAATGAACAGATCATTTGGGATGACCCTACAGCGAGGGAGGAGAGAGCAAGGCTTGCCAGCAATTTGCAGTGGCCTAGCTGTTCCACACAGTACTCAGAGCTTCAGGCTGATGTTAAACAGTTGGAGGAGTCTCCTGTTCAAGAGCCTTTATGTGATTCAAAAATTGTTGAAAAAGGTAATGAGAAAGAAGTCTATATACTTGTTTCTATTAAGTACATGTTGACCTCTTAAAGATAAACATGTCTTGTTTCTCTCAATTATACATACAATTGAAAAACTTACTAGATCCTGTGGATTTGAGTTTAAATGTAAGAGTCAGAAAAATAATTTATAAATTGAGGTGCTTTATCAGTAAATTAAAAATATATTTTTATCTTTAAATTTAGAGATTTAGGATTAGGGATTTTTTTTTTCCTCACTCCTGTTTGGCACTGTTGTTCTTTCTTTCATTCTAGTCTTTTTTTTTTTTTTTTTGCATTTATTTCTCTCCCTGTCATCTCATTCTCATTTGAATCTTTTGCATTCTACCCAGCATATACTTACATTTGTTGTTTGGATTTTATGAGATGTTTTCTGAATTCTCTTATCTTTTTCTTCCTGAATTGTGATTGTGTGTTGGTGTTCTATCTCTACCCCCTCCCTGCCCCTCTTCCTGGTGTGCTTTGCGTGGTGCTGAGTAAGGATAAAACCCAGAACCTTCTCACTAGCTAAGCAAGCGCTCCACCCCTGAGTAGTAGTCCTAGCCCTTCTGTGAACTTTACCTTGAAAACATGCTTTCTGTCATCTTCACTTTTTCTTCTTTTTCACATAGCATGATTATTTTCCTACACTAGATATATAGACTTATCTCTACCTCTCTTTTTCTCCAAGTGAAGAATTGCTTTTACAAGTTTGGATTATACTTTACTGATGAAAGCTTAGTAATTAAAGAAAAGATTAGAAAAACACAGGTGAACGCATTTGTCATTTTAAAACTATATTGTGTATACTTGTAAGCTCTAGAAATAGGAAACTTTGTTTCTGCTTTTTTGTTCATTTTTTAAAAATTAGTACCTGATTACAATACATAATGATTACCTTTATTGTAGGGAGTTTGTACGTGTACATAACACATTTGAATTCTTTTTTGTCTCTTTCCCTACCCATCCCTCTGTTGCCTCCAGCTCTTACTCTTTGCATTTGAAAAAGCTCTGTTCCCAATTTAGTCTTTCATTTTCTCTAGTCACTTTTCCTTTCCTTCCCTCCGCCTTCCCTCCACCTTTTGGTCTTCTCCCCATTTGAAAAAGATCTCCCTTCTTCCTGTTAGCTAATCTTTATTTATAGTTTGGGTTTCTCATATAAGAGAAATCATGTGATATTTAAACTTACGTGCCTTGATTTATTTCATTTAACATTCTCAAGGTGCATCCATTTATCTACAATTGCCTCAATATTATCTTTTATAATTTCCATTGTGTATAAATACCACATTTTATCTATTCATCTATTGATGGACATATAGACAGTGTCCAAGATTTAGCTATTATGACATTGTACTTGCTATAAACATGGATATGCATGTGTCACTATAATATTATTTTATCTATTTCTGGAAGATTTCTATAAGGGAATAGTTGGGTCCAATGGAATTTCTGTTTCTAGTTTTTTGAGGAATCTCCATAGTAGATGAACTAGTTTAGTTTTTACCAACAATATAGAAGGGTTTCTTTTTCTGCTGCCTCATTAGCATTTGTTATTTGATTTCTTGAGGATCACCATTCTTTCTGGAGTAAGAGGATGTCTCAGTGTTAATTTGTATTTCTGTAATGGCCAGCAATGTGGAACATTTTTTCATGTATTTATAGGTCATATATACTTCTGAGAAATACCTGTTCATTTTGGTTGGCCGTTTTTTTATTAGGTCTTTTATTTTAGGAGGATCTTTTTTGAATTCTTTATATGTTCTAGAGGTTAGTCTCCTGTCTGAGGAATAGCTGGCAATTTTTTTTCCCCATTCTATAGGTTCTTTACTCTGTTGATTGTTTCTTCTGCAGTGAAGCTTTTTAATTTGATATGATCCCATTTCTTGATTCTTAGTATTATTTCTTGTGCCATTGGAGTTCTGTTTGGAAAGACATTGCCTATGCCTGTGTCTTTGAGGAGTTGTTCCTATTTTATCTTCCAGCAGACTGTTTCTATTTTAACATTTAGATCTTTGACAGGATACTTCTTTTGCACAATACTTTCTGCATTGTGGAATTTGTGTTTCATTTCATCTTATATGAGACAGATGAGAAAACGTATCCTGGGGTTTGTTCTTAGTTGTATTTGGACAATATCACACTGCAGCATTTTACTGCCCTCAGCTGTCTGTGACCCTGGAAACAAATGTGGGACTGAAGTCCCAAAACATCCAACCTCTGAAGAACTGGAAACTCCAGCAAAAGACGATCACTTGATCCCTACACCTCAAGCCCCAAGTATTGCCTTCCCCTTGGCCAACCCACCCGTGGCTCCACACCCTAAAGAGAAGGTATGCTGACCCTTGTTAATCTGATGCAGCCTTAGAATATTGCTGTTAAGATGTAGGAGAAATTTGATGCTCTAAAAGGTGCATCAAATGATGAAAGGTCTGGATTTCTTTTCATTGTGTTATTTGTATATTTGATAACTCAGAAAATGACTAAAATGCCCCAGTTAACTTATAACTTTTCCATGCTCACTTTTTTCTTAAATAAAACTCTTCCTTTCTAGGTTGTAACAATAGAGGAGACTCATGAAGAATTAAAAAAACAGTACATATTTCAGTTGTCATCTCTGAATCCTCAAGAACGTATTGATTATTGTCATCTGATTGAAAAACTAGGTACCAGTATTTTACCTAAAAATGGCTCATTGTATAATCTTATTTGGAGGTTAAATAGAGTAAGTAACAATACGATTTGTAAGGTGTGGAAATTGAGAAAAAGAGTATGGGTAATGTATCTAAGCTTTGACTTTATAAACTCCATTCTAAACCTAAAGTCACTAGGTCATGGGACTTAGAGATTTCATTTGAAACTAACATTTAATGTATAAGAGTTTCATGGATCAGAGCAAAATCAGTGAAATTACAGGCTTACAATAAAACCATGTTTTTTATGAAAGGAATGCCTTCTCTTGTAAAGTGACCTTGGCCTTAGTGTTTAGGCTCTCCACTTGCAGCTGAAGCACTGACTGGAAGTGTGAACTGATATGCTGTCACAGCACTGTCCCCTAGAGTAGGACATGAGCCAGTGTACCATTTTACAGTCTCTAGTAGCTACATTTTAAAAAGTAAAAAGATACAGTTGAAGTCAACTTTAAACATGTACAGTATTTTATTTTTCATATAGTACACAAGATATTTTAAGTATGTAATCAGTATTTTATACATTAGTATGTATAAATAATGGTGATATGTTCCAAAGTTTTTTGTACTATTTTTGCGTGGTACATATTTACCACACATCTCAATTTGGATTATCGGTGCCTCAGGTGTTTGATTGCCGCAGGTGTCTAGCAGCTGTTGTATTTTACAGAGTTAGAAACATCACAGTATGGCAACATAAGCTGGTAGCTTGACATGGAGCGATAAAACACTAAGAATCTTAGGCCTGGATATGTAGCTTAATGATAGAACACTTGCCTAACATGTGTGAGGCCCTGGATTTTATTGCTAATACTGTAGAATAGAAAGAAGAGTGGTCCGTAAAATTTTAGTGATTCACACTCTAGGTAACTAGTGTATGGGTTCATTTTTCTACTTTGTCTACTTTTTTATTTAAAAGTTTAAACATTTTAACATGTATACCTATGTGAAGGTTTTTATTTAAATAGTTCACTGCTTTTTGTTTATAAGTAATGTCTATGGATAGTTAAGATTGCATTTTTCCGTGAAGAATCAGTTAGATATAACCAGTTTTTCTGTACCTAAGGTGGATTAGTGATGGAGAAGCAGTGCTTCGACCCCAGCTGTACACACATTGTTGTGGGACATCCCCTGCGAAATGAGAAGTACTTAGCCTCCGTGGCGGCTGGGAAGTGGGTGCTTCACCGCTCCTACCTGGAAGCATGCAGGACTGCTGGCCACTTTGTGCAGGTGTGTGTCACGTCCATGAGGAGGGTGAAAGTGCGTCTCAGAGATGCCTGCATAGACAATACCAACCTTCTGAGAGTGTCAGTCATAAAGTAAGAAAAAATAGTGTACAGAGCCAGAGTCAGGTTTTTTACACTTTTTAAGTTACTTAATTGGAATGTTAGTGGTTTTTAATTGAAATAACATTCTCTTAATATGAAAAAGTTTCAGCCAGGTGTGGCGGTGCATGCTTGCAATCCCAGTACTCAAGAGGCTGAGGCAGGAAGATCATCACAGTTTTAAGGCCAGTATGGGCTACATAGTAAGTTCAAGCCTAGCTTGAATTACATATCAAGACCCTGTCTCAAAAGGAAAAAAAAAAGTTTGAAGATTATCTTATTGTAAATTTTTATCTTTACTTTTAACCCATTAAATATTGATCTAATTATTGAAAACTGACTCATCATAGCGGTATCTACCATGTTTTGTTTTGTTTTGTTTTGGGTTTTGGAGACAAGATCTTGCTGTGTAGCCCACGCTACCTACTAACTTATGATCCTCCTGCCTCAGCCTCTCAAGTGCTGAAACTATAGTTGTGTGCCACCACATGTGGCCACTCATGAAGTTTTTGAAGTTCTCAGTGAGGGATTGAATATAAGGATCTTTTCTATAGCCAGATAATTGAGTTCCTACTTGCTTCCATTGAGACCATGTCCTTCTGCGAAGTCAGCCTTACAGCAGATGAAGGCTCCTAAATATTACCAGCTGCCAAAGTATAGTTGCCATATGTTTCTAGAATTATATGCAGTATCTTTCTGGTTTATATTGAAAGCTTGGTAAGGAGCTGGGCATTGTGGTGCATGCCCATAATCCTAACACTCAGGTGTCTAAGGCAGGATGATTGGGAGTTCTAGGCCAGCCTGGACTACAGGTTCAGACTCTGCCTCAAAAAGAAGAAAGAAAAGAAAAGGGCAGGTGTACTTGACTAACTTAATCTATATCTATTCCATGCTCACAAAATGTTTACTCATTAAATAGTATGGGGCATTTTCTTTTGTTTTGTTTTGTTTTGTTTTTTTGAGACAGGGTCTCATTTTGTAGTTCAGGATGGATATGAACTCACAGTGATCTCCTGCCTCAGCCTCCCAAGTTCTGAGATTACAGGCATGTGCCAGCACACCTGGTTAAATATTATGTTTACTATTTACGGTACTCTCTTGTTTACAACTGAATGGATAGCTTTCATCTTATTGAAGGTTCCCTGAGGGCAAAAACCTGTATGTATCTCAGTGGCTCTATTTAATGTGGGGACTCCAACACTTAATTCTCCAGGAAGAAGACTACGAATGGGGAAGCAGCTCCATACTTGAGGTTTTGACTGGCATCAGTGTACAACAACGAAGACTAGCGCTTGCAGCAATGAGGTGGAGAAAAAAGCTCCAGCAAAGGCAAGAATCAGGCATTGTTGAGGTATGAACGCATATGACTATATAGGTAATGTAAGTGGCATTCAATATTGTGCCTGTTTCAGCTTTTTTAAGGAGAATATGTCTAATCAAATAAGAATTCTATCTCTTGGTTGATATGTTTAGATTCGACATTCTAAGTTGAGCTTAATGTTAATTCCTGTTACTTCTAAATGTATTTGACAATAAGATACATAGTTTTATGATTTAGATCCACATGTCCCCCAAAATGCTCATTTAGTCAGGGGTGGGGCTTTTGGAAGGTGATTGGATCATGGGATCGATCCGTTGATGAATTGAAGCCTGAAGGTGCTCTTAGGAGGTGGCAGTGGGCTGCTGGAGTGTTACCTCGCAGTTTTCACTTGTTCGTGGCTCCCCTGTTCTCTCTGCTTCCTGGCTGCCGTGGGCTAACAGCTGTCCTTTGCATTGCCCTTCACCATGTTGTTTCTGTCTTGAAGCCAGCCCGCCACTCACCATAGATTTAACTGATGGTTTTCTCTTCCTTTGTAGGTGTCAGGTGGTTCATCCTAGTGACAGGAAAGTGATTTTTCCCCCCCCTTTAGTACTGGAGATTGAACCTAGGGCCTTTTCGTTGAGCTTCATTGCCAGTCCTTTTAAATTTTTTTTTTTTTTTTTTTAAAGACAAGGTCTGACTAATCTTGCTATGTTGCCCAGGGAAGGCTTGAACTTGCAGTTTTCCTGCCTTAGTCTCCCAGAGTGCTAAGATTATAGGCAAGCATCACCATGCCCAGTGATATATTGGTAGCTTTTTAAAAAATAATTTATATGTGTAAAATGTGGCCCATACAATGTTTTTTACAAAGGATCTTTTTAGCTTCTTGCTTCAGGGGTACCTAACCTGGATCTATAGACTCACCCAACAATGAATTTGTACATCAGATCAGGAAGACTGTGTAGTTTGCGTGGATGGAGAAAAATACTTTACTTTTGCTAACCTCTAAATCACAACACTTTCAGGGGGGTTAAATACATGTATTTTGATCGTATCCATCCTCCCTGTTACCTGCCTTCCATCTTAACCTCCTTGTTCCCTTCCACGTATCTGATAATGGGTTTCTGCTTTCATGTCATCTCTTTTTAGATTCCATATATTAGGGAGAATATATGGTATTTGTTGAGTCTGATGTATTTTGCTGAATGTGATGATCTCCAGTTCTGTCCATTTTCCTGCAAATTATATCATCCTTTTGAATAATACACCATTGTGTATACATAGTATATACACATGAACATGGCATTTTCTTTATCTACCTATTTGGTTGATGGATAGTAGACTGGTTCCATATGTTGGCTGTTACAAATTTCACAACATGAACTATGAGTGTGCAGGTAGGCCTGTAGTAATGCTGACTTTAATTCCTTTGAATATATACCAAGGAGTGGTATAACTGGATCAAACATAGCTCTATCTTTAGCTTTTTGAGAAACCTCTAAACTGATTTCCATAGTGACTCTGTTGATTTACATTCCCATTAACAGTGTATGAGTCCTTCCCGCTCACCCTGGCATTTTCATACTTGGCAGCATTTGTTGTTGTTGTTATTTTTTTTAATATTGTTTTATTAGTACATATTTATAGTATATAATGCTTATATTCCTTCTGTGGAGTTGGAAGATGTACATAACACATTTAATATCTTTTTTTTAATCTCTTTTCCCCTTGCTTCCCTTCCATCTCTTGATCCCTTTCCCCTCTGAGGAAAAAAAGTCTATCTCCCTACTTCCTGCTACCTTATATGTTGCTCTTTATGTGTTGAGTTTCTTACATAAAAGAAACTATGCAATATATAAACTTGTGTGTCTTGATTTGTTTCACCAACCTTATGGTCTCAAGGTACATTCATTTTCCTATGGAACTCTCAAGATTTTCTTTTTGGCACAGTATTACTCCACTGTGTGTAAATACCATGTTTTCTTTACCCATTCATCTGTTAATGGGCATATAGAGTGTTTGCAAGATTTAATTAATATAAATTGTGGTGCTGTCAACTTAGGATTTCATGTATCACTGTACCGTGATGTCTCTAACTCTTTTGAGAAGATAGCATTGTGTCGAATGGACTTTCTAGTTATGGTTGAGAAATCTCCATACTGATCCACAGTGGTTGTACTAGTTTACGTTCCCACCAACAGTGTAAGATTCCTTTTTCCCCTGCACTTCTGCCAGCATTTGTTATTATTTGATTTCTTGATGATGGCCATTCTTTCTGGGTTATGGAATCTCATTATTTTAATTTACATTTCTCTAATGGCCAGCAGTGTTGAACATTTTTCTGTGTATTTATTGGCTATTTGTACTTTTGTGAAGTATCTTTCTTTCACCTGTCCATTTTTTTGACTGGGTCTTTCATTTGGGGGAGTCTGTTTTTTTGACTTCTTTATATATTCTAGGTATTAGTCTTCTGTCAGAGGAATAGCTGTAAAAATTCTTTCTGTGGGTTTTCTTTGCACTCTGTTGGTTATTTCTTCTGCTCTACAAAAGCTTTTTGACATGATCCCATTTCTTGAATCTTGGTATCTTTTTCTGTGCAGTGGGGATTCTATTCAGAGTCCTTGGCTATGCTTGTGACTTCAAGTATTTTACCTTTTTTGTCATCCAACATTGGTTTCTTTTCTGATCTTTATAATTTGTTTTTTCCTGTACTAGCTTTGGGTTTAGATTGTTCTTATTTTTCTGAGACCTTCAGGTGCATTATTAGTTTATTTTGTGATATGAACATTCACAGCTATGAAATGCCTTCTTAGATCTAAGATTTGGTATGTTGTATTGACATTATCATTAATTGTAGAAACTGCCTTATTTCTTCCTTGGTTTTTTTTTTATAACCATGTTTGTTTAAATATGTATTGTTTAGTGTTCATGCATTTGTACAATTTCTGTGTTTGCTTTTTTCATTGATGCCTAACTTTATGGTGCTACAATCTGGTGATATGCTTTGTGTAAAGTTGGGTGCACAATTATTTGGTGTATATGTTAATTATTATCTCTTCCTGTTAGAGTATCCCTTCTATATATAGTGACCTTCTTTGTCTCTTGATCAGTTTTGGCTTGAAGTCCATTTTGTCAGAATTTAGGATAGTGACTCCTGATTTTTTTCCAGGTTCCTATTGCATGAAATATTATTTTCAAACCTTTGATTTTTTTTTTTTTTTTAATCTGAGGGTTTTTTCTTGGGGGGGGTTGCACCAGTCACCAGGGTCCTGAGAGGGGATGCTGGGAGATTAAGAAAAATCTAGACACATAATAAAAGGAAAGCTGGCACCAGGTGGGGCCTGATCTCTGATAGAGAGGCAGCAACAACCTAGTACAGTCTGTGTCTTTGTTTATATATAGTAAAAATAAGGGAAGCACACAGAGTCAAAAGTGCAAGGTTTTAGGGTTTTGCTGAGACCACTGAAAGCCAAACATTTTTAGAGCCATCAGTGCTGTAGTTAACAGGGAGAAATACTTAAGACCAAGCACCTGCTGGACTGATTGTGCTCTAGTCCTAAGAACGTGTTTGTATGGTTTGCCTCTGGAGCTCTGTTTTCAGGGCTGGCCTTGCTCTAGCCCTGCATATGTGGTCGAGCTCCAGCTCTGCCACTCTCCACAGTGGTTGAGTATGTTTCTTGTGAACAGCATACTGTTCAGTTTTGTTTCCTGCTCCATTCTGCCAGTCTGTTTTTTGCTTGGGGATTAATATTAGGAGTAACACTGATATGTATGGACTTGTTTTTGTCATTGTCTTATTGTTCTGTTGCTGATTCCCCATGTTTCCCTTCTACTTAACTGCTCACCCTACCTGGTCCATATTCATTCTGTTAGGCCTTTTGTCATTGTTAGCTTCATTGTCTCGTTCTAGGGTATCGCTGAGAAATTTTGGCTGGCTGGTTTGGTGGTCATGAGTTTTTTAGGTGCTCTTTATCAAGAAAGTATCTTACTCCATCAGTTTTGAAAGATAATTTTGCAAAATATATAATAGCCTTCATTGGAAATTGTTTTAGAATTTGAAAAGTTTTATTCCAAACTCTCCTGGCCTTCAGAGTTTAACAAGTCTGCTGTAATTCTAATGGGTTTCTCTATTTAACTGAATCACTGCTTTTTTCTAACTGCTTTTAAAGTTCTGTTCTTGTGTTGGACTAGTGGGATTTTGATGTGTGATGTGTCCAATATTTTTTTACTTATATCTTCTGTGAGCTTGCAAATGCCTTATTAGTCTGTTTTTTTTTTTTTAATCTCCTGTGATATCATTTGAATAATTTAGGTTTGTGCCTTTTGGTTTCCTCCTGCTTCGATGCTCCGTGATCACTTTGGGGAAGATGGGAGTTTTCAGAGGCATTTTGTTAGGTTGTCTTTTCATGCACACGCATGTGTGTGTATGTGTGTGTGTTGGGGCTTTGCAGGTTGACTGTAGTGGAAAGCCGTGTTCTGGTACGGTGGCTTGTTTCCGTAACATCCTCCTTTCAGCAGTAGTGCTCTCAGTGTGGCTGTTAGCCTTTTCCACTGTCCCAGGTTCCAGCCATTTCCATTTACCTGAGATGCAGTGCAGTTGCAGTGCATCTGGCCTAGTACCCAGTTCTCCAGGAATGGGCTGCGTAATATTAATGACCCCAAGGCAGTCTGGATGTTGGCATTCCACACAAACCAGTTAATAGCAACAGCCATGTTACCTTGGCTATTGTATTGCTAGGCTATGCTAATAAAGTCAGCACCAATTATATCATCAGATACAAACTGAAAACTGACAAACTTTAAGGACCAGTAAAATACCACCCTTAAAGCCCTGCTGGCTTGAACCACTAGTGATATCTGTGTGCATGACTGTCCCCATTGGGCACTGACTTATTTCTGTCACTGGCAGAAATATTCATTTATTTATTTCCTGAATAAGTTCTGTCCAAATTAAATACTGATACTATTCATAACAAATAATTACAATATCCAAAAATCATGGATAATTTGGCAGTAATCCTTTAAATTTTAAAATAGAAATTTTCATGTACCCCATGGCTAGTGTATGTACACATTTATAAACACTATACCACAAATCAGCTGTATTTTCATACCATTTTTAATGTTTTCCATAAGGGACTATAATATTTGGTCTGCTAAATCAAGATCTTTCTTTGCATTTTTGTAGTCAAAAGCACCCATGGTACAAGCCACCTCATGGGAAGGCACAAGCCACCTCATGAGACAGTCATGCATGAACCACTGGTGGTTCAAGCAGGTGGGAATGATTGAATTCAAATCAGAGCTGCCTGGCAGTGAGACATAGGAATTACAGCTTCACTTGTGAACTTGTTAAAGAGGCTGTCTTGGCTGGCATGTGCCAGTAATCCTTGCACTCAGGCTAAGGCAGAGATATCACTATGAATTTGTGGCTAGTTTGGGCTACATAGTGAATTCAAGGTCAGCCTGAACTAAAAACAAAAAACAAACTGAAAAAAGGCTATCATTTCTCTAACATATAGTTTTGGTTCCTTTGTTCAGAATCAGATAACTGTTGTGTTCATCCTGTATTCTAATCCGTTGGTCTGTATGTCTTTTTTGTGCCAATACCATGCTGTTTTTAATACTACAGCTTTATAGTATAATTTATAATTGGGTGTCATGATGCCTCCAGCCTTGCTCTTTTTGTTCAAAATTGCTTTGTTTAATTTTGGTCTTTTGTGTTTCCACATGAATTTGATGATTGTTATGTCACTGGAATTTTGATGGGGATTGCATTAAAACAGATCACTTTTTGTTTTGTTACAATTTCAAGTATCCTGAAATGTTTTTTTCTTATAAAATTATTCTAATTATCAAACCCATTATTAGTTCTCATGATTTAATGTATTACTATAGAACACAAGTATTATAGCAAAATTTTGTATTTCATATTTGATCATTTTCATTTCCTTTATCCTTTGAACTTCGAAAAAATTACCCAGCAGATACAGTGGTGCACACCAGTACTCTTGACAGGCTGAGGCAAGAAGATCTCAAATTTGAGCCCAGCCTGGGCACTTAGCAAGACTTTTGTCTCAAAGTAAAAAAAAAAATGAAAGGGCTAAGAATGTAGCTAATTGTAGATCCTGCATTCAGTCAGTCTTTGCAAAAAATAATTACCATTATGGCATCAAAATTACACCTCAATGGTGTCATTTAATTAAAAATATACTTAAGACACTGGGCATGTTAGTTAAACACTTGTCATCCTAAATTATTCAGGAGGTCGAGGCAGCAGGACTCCAAGTTCCAGACTAAGGTAGACAATTTGGGAGAATAATTAAAGGACTAGTGATACATGCTCAGTGTTCCTTGGATTCAGTCCCCAGTACAACAAAAAAGAGAACAAAAATTATTTAGACCAAGGGTCCCTAAGTTTTACCAGACTTCAAAAAGGCTAAGAACACCTGAATAAAGTAACCTGGTATCTAAAAATCTTGTTAGTCTTGATTCTCTTTTCTTTTAAAGCAATTCAGCTATTCCTTTGAGTTCTGCTAAGTCTTATTTCCTAGTTAATTTTGTTTCTTAACTGGGGATTCAAACCAGGGCCATTATTCTGAGGTATATTCCCAGTTTCTTTTTCTGAGGCAGAGTCTTGCAAGATTATCCAGGTTGGGCTTGCACTTGTAATCCTCTTGCTTCAGCCTCTTCGATTTCAGGTAGAACAACAGGTGGGCATCTTCATGCCCAGCTTCCCTAAATATTTTATATTTCTAATTTGCAAGCATTTTAAAAGTAATATAATGACACTTTCAGCTAATCTAACAAATTGTGTTTTTAGGTCTGTGCTCAGTTAATGTAAGAAAAATATACTAGAAAGAAGTAAACATAATTCAAACTTTTTAAAAAAATATTACAGTATCATGTGTTTTCTTTGTTCCTCAAATATTTATAATGGGCTGTGTGCCAGGCAGCAGGGCTGTGTAGTTCGGATTACTCTGACCAGAGACACTTGGAATGGTGCCAAAGTAATGATTATGAGATTAGCTGTTGACATAAAACTGATTATAGATAAAATCATGCATTATGTGTATTTTGTCATTTACTGTCATTTTTCATGATTTCAACAGTGGTTATTTATTTCTAGGGAGCATTTAGCGGGTGGAAGGTTATCTTACATGTCGACCAGTCCCGAGAAGCAGGGTTCAAACGTC
The DNA here is from genome assembly GCA_004027455.1 of Hydrochoerus hydrochaeris. Classification (NCBI taxonomy): domain Eukaryota; kingdom Metazoa; phylum Chordata; class Mammalia; order Rodentia; family Hydrochaeridae; genus Hydrochoerus; species Hydrochoerus hydrochaeris. The sequence continues at coordinate 122,748 of PVLA01003761.1, forward strand.
TGCTTCAGTCAGGAGGAGCAAAGGTCTGTATTTAAACTGTTCACTCAGCTTTGTACATGAATTACTATCGAATGGAGATCACTGTGATCAGTTCTGTACTGTTGAACTACTTTGGGACATTTTGGTATTTGTTTTTTCCTTAGGTGTTACCGGGTCATTCGCTAGCTTTATTTAAAGAGGCCACACATCTCTTTTCTGACTTTAATAAACTGAAACCAGACGACTCAGGAGTTAATATAGCGGAAGCTGCTGCCCAGCATGTGTACTGCTTGAGGACAGAATACATTGCCGACTACCTTATGCAGGTATGTGACATTCTGTGTGTGACTCCCTCATTCCCAGAGTTGTGCTTACATATGTGGAAGAGCAACTACACACCCAGAGCTTCCTGTTCCTAACAGAACATTAGGCTCCTGCTCTTCTCTGTTCAGCGTATTTTAGGTCATTCCATTTTCTGTAAAGAACACATGAAGCATTCAACACAGAAGTTATAAAAGTCTAAGAACCTTCAAAATCTTTCAGATTTCCCTTTAAAATGTCAGGTATAAAAGAGGCTTATATCCAGCTGTGGTGGCACACACCTGTAATCCCAGCAATTGGGAGGCTGAGGCAGGAGTAATCTTGCCAGTCTGGGCCATAAAGCGAGTTCAAGACCAGCCTGAACTCTACATAGTGAGGTCCTGTCTCAAAAACAAAAACAAAACCAGAAATTGATTGTAGGTGTCCAGGGATAATTATCCAAGGGCCCTTTTTAAAGGTTCTTGACCTTTGTGTTGATATTCAATAAATACCTGTGTTAGACACAGCAGTAAACAAAGCATTTGCTGGAGGATTTATACACTTACACTTAAACTTGGCCTAAAGGGCTAGGGATTTAGCTCAGCGACATAAGCATCTGCCTGGCAAGTGTGAGATCGTGATCCCTGGTACAAAGGAAAAAAAAAAGAAGAATTAAAAAACGGAAACCACAGTTCTAATTTTAAGGGCTGGGGATTTAGCTCAACAGCACAAGTGTCTGCCTCGAAAGTGTGAGGTCATGAGTGGGGCTAGAGTTGGCCTATGTGGCATGCTTTAAATGGGCAAAGAAAAATCTTCCTGATACCAGAGTGCCTGGAAGAAAGGCCAGCAGGAGCCAGCAGGATATGACATATGCTAAGTATCCTATTATGAAGGATTTAAAATGGAGTAGTGTAGAAGGGGGAGCCAGTACTTACCCTCCCTTATGATTTTGCTGCTCGTGCAATTACTCAGCAAGAATTCCTAAGCCAGGCATAGTGGTGCACACCTGTAATCCTAGCAGTCAGGAAGCCGAGGTAGGGAGATCATGAGTTCAAGGCCAGCCTGGACTACACAGCAAGACCCTATCTCATAAATAAATAAATAAATAAACAAACAAATAAATAAACAGGGCCAGGGATTTTTGAGCTCAATGGTGCAGTGCTTGCCTGGCAAATGTGAAGTCCTGAGTTTGATTCTGAGTACCCAAAAAAAAAAAAAAAAATCCCTGAAACATAAATGTGAAGCCTCTATCATAAAGAAGATATACTGAGTAGGAATTAGTAACCCAGGAGTAACTACTTGAACACCTAAATAAACACCAGAAACAAAAATCTTTAACACATTCAGTGGGACTGTTCTGGGCCACGTGATTGGACAGCCATGCATTTACCACCGTTGGTTCAGAGCTACCTGGCAACAAGGCGTATGAATTACAGCCCTGTTGTGAATGTGCTGAGCCACACGTCGTGGCACACACTTGATCGCAGCACTCTGGAGCCTGGGGTAGGATGACTCTGAGAGTTCGAAGCTAGCCCCAGCTACATGGGGAGACTTGGCCTTAAACAGCTTGAGACATTATAAAAACTTAACTAATGTGAGAAAGGATGGGTTGAGAGGACATAGAAAACCCTTACCATATCTCATTCCTTCCAGGAATTGCTGATCCTTCTAGGGAGGAACCAGTAGTATTTAGTGATCATTTTTAAGTTGCTAGGCTAAGCACCAAGTGTTTGTACTTCCTCCTTGTTTCTTTCATTCATTCATTTGATCACATTTGCTATCTTTCCCCTATCAGTTCATCTTATTTCTTATACACTTGAAAGTTTTAGATACCAGTATATTTATTTCCTCAAATACTGAGCATGTATATGTATCAAGGGGAATCCAATATTTACTATTTTAATATAATGAACAGTGAAGAGCTGGAGATATATAGCTCAGTGGCATAAGCACCTGCCTGGCAAGAACAAGGTCCTGAGTTTGATTCCCAGTACAAAAAAAAAAAAAAAATTGTACAGCGAAATTATAGATCTTCAGTGTACAACTCAGTATTCTGATAAATGCATACACCTGTGTATTGCAAACCCTGTCAGTATGAAGGACATGGCCATCATTCCAGGAAGGTTCTTGTGACCCTTCTCAAATCCTTCTCCCAGCCCCACAGAGCTAACCTTTGTTGATTCTTTTCCCCTACTGTTAGTGTTGTCCAATTTAGAGCCTTATAGAAATGGCATCATATAATATGGACTATTTTTATGTAAGGCTTTTTGCTCAGCATGATAATTAGATCCATCCAAATTACTATATATATCAGTTCATTTCTTTTTATTGCATAATATTCTTTTGTCCAAATACAATACTTTACTCATTTTCCTATTGATGGTTTTCTGGACTATTTGGGCCATTAGTTGGCACTGTGGCACACATATGTAATCCCAGCTACTCAGAAGGCTGAGGCAGGCAGATTGAAGCCCTGAGGCAGGATAATTTACAAGACTTTGTCCCAAAGGGGTGCCATGCGGTGCTAGGGCACTTGTTAAGCATATGTGAGATGTGGTTTCAGTCCCCAGTGCTACTTTTACAAAGCAGTTAATTGTTCTATGGGTGTACTTTCTCATTTCTCCCAGGCAAATATCTAGGAGTAGAACTGCCCGGTTAGACAATATGTATGCATTAATTTTTTTTAAGAAAAAGCTAACTGTTACTCAAATAGATTGTTTCCATTTTAATACTTTAAGTGTATGTATAGGATATCCAGTTCTATATTCTGACATTTGGTATTGACAATCACTTGGTTTTTAGCCATCTGTTAAGTTTATGGTGGAATCATGTCACAGTTTTTTAATTTATATTTCTTTGATGACTCTCAGAGAAAGTTTTGTTTTCCTGGGTGCCATTGTGTTCTCTAATGTTCTTTTCCTAGAAGTTTTCTAATTTTAGCTGCCAGCTATCATCCCATTGCTCCTCACACTAGGCAAGTGCTGTACCACCGAGCTACACCCTCAGCCCTTCTTAATGTTGAGACGAAGTATTGCTGAGTTTCTCAGGCTAGACACAGACTTGATCCCTATCTGAGCCTTCTAAGTACTTGAGATTATAGGGATGTATTTTTACACATGGTCCTTTTTATATGCATTTTAAAGTAGGTTTGTTCATATCCACCAAAATAAAGGAATTTTGATAAGAATTGCATTAATTGTAAGATGAACTCAAATTGCTATTGTTCTTGTATTGAGTCTTCCAAACAAGGAACATGGCATATTTATTAATTAGGTCTTTTATTTTTCATGAGCATCTTGTAATTTCCAACACAGAGATACTGTGTAACATTTGTTTATATCTAAGTATTTCAGTTTGTTTGGAGTGATTCTGATCTGGCAGCTCAAGTGTCAGTTCAGTTTCCTTGGCCTCAGCTCATGTCAGCTCTTTGCACATACAATTTAGGGCCAAGCAAAGGTGTGGGCAGGCTCTGTACATGGCCTTGGGGCTCCCCACTTGCTGTCTTTTCTGGACTGCAGTTGCCATCCTGTCTGGTTCTTGAAGCCATTGATGTTAGGGTTTTAGCCAGTCTTCATCACAAACTAGGGCCTCTCCTCAGACTAAAAGCAGAAAATAAAAATGGAAATGTGCACCATACTGTTCTTTCAGCTATCATTTCCCTCTGTTTAATCTGTTGTCTTACATAAAGCTGTTGCCTTCAGTATATGATAGCCAGAATTTACAGCACAACTAAGTCAAAAGGCAGTTACTTGCTAGTTTGTGGTGATTCATTTCCAGGTTATTTAGTCTGCTGCATTTCCCAGAAAATTAAACTTTATTACACATAATAGTAAAGGAGGAAAAACCTTTTCTTCAATATTAGAAACTGGTTGCAAAGGAGAAAGGTGTTCTGGAGTCATGAGAAGAGTACGAATTTTGACTTTTCCACCTGTTGCTGTTTTCCTGAAAGTAAGACTTAGCTGAACTAGAGATCAAAAATGCCTGCCTCTAAACCAGCTCAGCCTTGCCTTGTCTTGCAAAGCAACCACCGAGCAAGAGATGGCAGGTAGGGCCAGCATAAGCGGGCTGGCAGTTTTGATCTCTGGTCTTCAACACTGATTATTTCGCAGCTAGGTCTTACTTCCAAGGAATGGGGATAATTATGTGTCACTGAGTATCTTATTTAACTTTAAATTTTATATGGGCCGGGCATGGCGGTGCATACCTGTAACTTGGGAGATTAAGGCAGAACTACTGCAAGTTTGAGGCCAGCCTGAACTGTATTGTGAAACTCGGTCTCAAAAGACAGAAAAAATTTTCTTTTCATATGTACTATATTCAGGGATGTTATACTAGACCTAATAACATACACTTAAATGACAGTTACTGACCATGTTTAATCCTTATTTTACCTGTGAAACCATTATTAAGGTCTGAGCTAGCCCCATTGTATCTGAGCTGACCACTCGTTTTTCTGATACAGGGTGAGACTGTCTCACAGGGTCTCTTCACTAAATGCAGTGTGCTAACTGGCAAGGAGTTAATATGCATTGTTTTTCTCCTGGAAGGTAGAATAAAAGAGTACACCTGTAATCCTAACACTCTTGGAGGTTGAGGCATGAGGGTCACAAGTTTGATCCCTACCTGGGCAACATACTGACATGCCAAGACACTGCTTCAAAACATTAATAACTAACTAAATAAATAGGGCTGAGGACATAGCTCAGTGCAAAGGCCCTGGATTCAACCTTCAGTGCTGTCCAAAAAAAAAAAAAAAAAAAAAAAAATGGGCACAGCAGAGTAAAGGAATCTGCTGCTTGGTTTAAAGTTTGAAATCTGAAAAAGAAATGTTTACTTTTCCCTTATAGGAATCTCCTCCTCCTGTAGAAAATTACTGTCTACCAGAAGCTGTTTCATTTCTTCAAAATAATAAGGAACCTGGACCTGGCTTATCACAAAAGAGAAAAGCTTCTGCAGAGAAAAATAAAATCAAACGGTCTAGAATACACTAATCATATAACTGCTCTTCGGTCACCAAACATCAATTGTTTAAGTTAATGGCCTGAACATTACTGTGATGGATTTCTGTAATAAAGACAAATGCCTAAACAATTGCTTCAGAAAGTAATGATGATCCCAATTGAAGATTTTAACACCTAAAACTTAATCACTGAAATACTGTTCCTTAACTTTTTTTAAATACTGTTCCTTAACTTTTTTTAAAAAAAGTTACCTGTGGTATAAAGTACAGTTCCTTAGCTAGGTTGTTTTTAAAACACAAAGATGTTTATTTTTCTCTTAAACATCTGAGGCCGTAACTCAGTTGAATTTGCATGGTGATGAGTTTTGCTCCAAAATATCTCCTTTAATTCATGAAAACAAAAGTTGTCAATTGGGGTTTTTCATGTTTCCTTGATTTTACCTCTTTAATAGGTGCCTGAGCACAGGGTTAAAGAGAAACCTGGGACTCTAACCCTACATACATGTTTTGTATATATATATATATGTATGTTTGTATAAACTTCTATGATATTTGCAACTTCGGGCACCAAAACTTGGAAAATATGACAATAAAGAATAAAAATAATTCAAATTAGTATTCCACCCTTCTTCCTGTTAATTAGACTCAAATTGACTAGGCCTTCAGTTCTTACAGTCACTAAGACTGCAAACAAATACAGAGGGAAAGTCTAATATTAAAATTTTTTTAACTAGCAAAAAGCAACTACTAAAAATATAGCAATTGCAGAAAGCAGCTGTCAGGCTAACACTGAGGGAACGGGGAGGAACTTGGCATCAGGAGAGGGTGCCGCCCCTCTTCCCCAGACTGGAGGTAAAGAAACTTGCTGGAGGTGGCTTGGGCTAGGGACCATGTCAGCAGTGGGGAGGACCCTGCAGGAGGAGGTGTGGGTTGCTGAGTCTATGCTGCCATGTGAAGGTGGTGATGTCCAGGTACCCTGGGCCACCCTCCTGACCACATGGTGGGAGGCAAGCCTTTTCCTCGCTAATCTTCTGGTCTCTACCGTGCCCTCTCCTGGTGGCCTCTGCTCCTGAGCTGCTGTCCTCACCAAAATCAGCCCATCTCAGTGGCCTGGTGGCACCTATCTAGGCAGGCATGGAGATTTCAAGGATGCACATGAGACATATTTCTCATGTCTTCACTGAGAACATCTGGGCCTTCTCAGGATAGTTTGGGGGAGCAGAAGCTACAGGGTGATAAATCAACTCCAACATTGCTATGCCCAAATGAAGCCCAATCTTTCCTCCATGGAAACCCAGAATCTCTAGCCATGTACCTGTTTTTGGGAACTCAGCTGCTTCCAGCACAATACTTGTTTACAGGAGAAGAAAAGCCCTCAGCTGAATCCAGAATACGGAAATTTCTACAAGCCAAATGACCGGGTTTCCTCAGTTAAATCAATGGTAAGAGAAATAAGGTAGGAAAATGGGAGTCTTCAAAGACTATGCAAAGGTTCACTGAGCCTGCATCCAGCTCCAAGAGAAACCAGTGACTTTATGTTAGGAGATCCAGTAGTATAGTATTTCTTAGGTGTGTAATGGGTCAAAGAGCATCCATTGGTAAGCCAACTCTGGAAGGCTGAGCCAGCCTGGCAGTAACTTGGGGAGACTCTCAAAAATTTAAAGGGCTGGAGATGCAGCTCAGAGAGAAGTACTAAGGCTCAATCCTTAGTACTTCCCCCACCCCCAAGCACTTACTGGTAAAATATGGATGAAAGGGGTCAGAGGTTCCTTTTAAAATAACCCAGGCAAACAGGGAAAAGTGTTCTTGGGCTGAGTTGTCAGACATTTGTTGAAATTGGGTTTGCAGAATAAGGGCATATCTCACACTATTCTCTGTAATAATGATGTTGCAATTTTTATCATAAAACATTCTAAAAACTAAAATTCCATCCCCAGCCATTTAAAACCAGGACAGCACAACTCACCCCAACATTAAGAACTTTCTACTGTACTCAGAGGGAAGCTAAAGGCAGAATGCTGTGCCCATGCCAGGCTGCAATAGGGTGAGGAAAGTGTACGTCCATGTCAGCATCAAAGGACACTTGTTTCCTGCTTTCCTTCTCTTGTGTGAAACCCAGGGAGACGGGAAGCAGACCCTCCTGGTTAAGAACATGTTAGAGCCAAAGCACTGGTATGGAAGCCAGGGCTCCTGCACTACCAGCTGTGACTTCCGGGTATTTAACCCGCCAGATCCTATCCTGTGCTTACAGGGCTGTCAGGAATAAACCAGCAAACATTTGCTACTTGTTCACCTGATTTGAACAATGCCTGGCCCAAGGTTAAAGACTATAATTTTTTAAAATTCCAATTATTAGAAAAAAAATTCCAATGGTTAACACTTGCCAGGCTGGAGTTACAGCTTTTAAAAAAAAGCCGAGAGAATAAAGGAACTCTGTGTAATGGATGTTTGCAACCCGCTCGCCTCCCTTTATGAAGTTGGGAGTCCCTAAAGACAGACATTCGGTGTTTACCAGTAACCCCAGCTACTTAGGAAGCTTAGACTGCTAAGTCTCACGTTTGAGGCCATGTCAACTTACTGAAATTGGGTCTGAGACATGTCTCAAATCTTTAAAAGGGCTAGAGATACTGCATCATAGTTTGCCTGATGCCCTGGGATTGATCAAAACTGCATAAATGTATACCATAAAACCAGATAAATGCCAAAGCAAGCCATAACAGCTCTGGAAGTGAAAACCAAAGACAAACCTAAGGTTCTCGGTCCTTACCCATACCCCATTAAAACAAAGATACTAACATGCACCCCCCTCTCCCAGATCGTCACAAGGCAGTCCTGGTGAGTCAGTCGACCAGCAGAGCTGATGCCCGCCTGCAAGGGACTGCGGTGCTAGTTCCTAAGTAGATGAGTCCCAGGTTCTACTGGTGTCAGGCTGAGCTCTGGTAAAATTAATCACGGTTCCTGTCACAGAACTGTAAAGAAACCCTTAAAATTTAGGTGTAACTGGGGAAAACAAAGGAAGGGTACATTAAAACTAGCCAGCTATAGTGTAAAACAGATTAATCTTTACAGTAAGCAAACTCTGGGATGGTCAGAGATTTACTGTCAAGGCACAAGCCAAACAAAATATAAGTACTGTATTACAGAAGGCAATGTGCAGCTGCAGAAATCTTATTGATAAACTATTAAAAATGGTCCTTATACTGATAATTAGTGAATTTACTACTGCAGGTACAGGTACCTCCTGCCCTTGGCTATTTCTGCTCATTTAAGTGTTCAAAAGTGCATTTAGAAGCTGGGCATGGTGGCACATGCCTGTAATCCCAGCATTGTAGGTGGCTGAGGTGGGAAGACTAAGGTTCAACCCAGGCTAGACAACTTAGCAAAGTCATCTCAAGATGAAAAAGGACTGGAGGTGTAACTCAGTGGAAAGGATTGTGGGTTCAGATTCCAGCAACACCGAAGAATGTGTATTAGAAACAGACTAATCCTTTTTGGGCTAAAGATGCAATTTAAGGGACTTCCTACCTACCCAATATTAGTCCTGTGACTGTTTTCGAACACTCCATAAAAGAGACAATTTATTTTGACATAATCCAGTGGTTCCCAAATTTTGCTGCACACTAGGAATAACTGCAATTACAAACAAATTACAAACAAAACTGTGCACAGACTATATTCTATACAGATTAAGAATGTCTGGAGGTGGGAATCAGGCATAAAGATTTTTAAGTCACCAAATTATTCCAAAATGCAGCAGGTTAGCTGGGCACAGTGGCACACACCTGTAATCCCAGCACTGGGAGGCTGAGGCAAGAGGACTGCTGCGTCTTGGGAGGCCAGCCAGGGCTACACAGTGAATCCAAGGCCAGCCTGAACTGCATAGTGAGACTGTCTCAAAAAGACCCCAAAAGACAAAAACAAAACAAAAAGCCCAGCAGGTTGAGACTATGGACATAATCTTAACAGCTGTCTTACTCTTAATAAAAAAAAAACCAAAAACAACCAGCTTAGGGATCAATATGCTGTCTAAACTGCATAGTGTCTCTGTTCTGAGTAGCACTTTTCTAGTTTCTACATGCTAATGTTCAAAACAATACTTTTGTACATCTTGCTTCCCTACACAAAAAGATAAAAAGCTAGAGACTGGGGTTGGGGAACAGTATGTGTTACATCAGGCTGTTTGTATCATTAAAAGCTCTAAAAAGTTCACAATCACTGGTATGGAGCTTTGCCTAACACACACACACACACACACACACACACACACACACACACCTGGGTGAGGCACACACCACACCATACTTGGGTGGCAGAGGGAGCACCGTGAGCATGAGGGCAGACTGGACTACATAGCAATTCCGTGTCTCAAAAAACAATGGGAAGGGGATTTAGCTCAGCAGCATAAGTGCCTGTCTTGCAAGTACACAGTCTTGAGTTCGATTCCTGGTACCAAACAACAACAACAACAACAAAAAAACAATAAAAAACAATGGGAAGGGAGAAGAGGAAAGGAAGGAGTGGAAGGGAGGAGAGGAAAGGAAGACGAAGGGAGGCAAAGAAAAGGCAGGCGGGTAGATGGTATAGAACATTACGCCAGGCTCCCTCTGGCAGCACATATACTAAAACTGCAATGCAGAGATTAGGATGGCCCCCTCACGAGGAAATTACACCATTATTTTTGTTACAAGGTAAAACAGTAAAAATATGCCGACTTAAAATAGCCTGAGGTAAAAAAAACACCTCGATTTCAAAGAAAACAAAAGCTTATCATAGAAGACTGCTACTTACAATCAACTTTTTCAATCATCCCCTGTTAAATATGCTTTTTTCCGAAAACAGCTTCTCTCAAGACACTGAAGTTGGCAGCCTAGCAGATGCTGGTGGTCTCATACCCACTCTCTTCTATAGTATTCAGAGACAAAGGATCTTATGTTCAGAGAAGTTCCTTGCTGCATGCTTTGACTAGCTCCCCAAAATGTTACTTTTACAATGGTTAAATACTGTGATCACTAATCTTGATTGGACTGAGAAATATACCGAGGGCATTGTTAAAACACATTCCTGTGTTTCTGTATTTCCGGAAAGGTCTGGATCAGGACTCCTGACTTCCTCAGTGGATCCACAGAAATAATCTAATGGTTTTATTGGGAGGTGGGGGAAATGGGGCCTGGCTGGAGAGATTAGATCCTGGGACAGAATTTGGGGACTATGTATGTTCCTTGGCCTCTTCCTCTGGAACTTTTGGAAATTCATCCTCCCTGGCTTCCGTAAGGTGAGGAGCTTTCCTCTGCCCCACCTACCATGGTCTCTGCCTGTCCATAGGCTAAAATCAACAGAGCTAACCCGTCATGGACTGAAACTCATGAACAAAAATAAACCTTTCTCCCTTTAAACTGTTTATACAAAATACTTTGTCACAATGTAAAGTTAACATACCTATCCATCTTGTTACATCCAGTTACTGAGAATTCCAGTTCTCACTTGGCACACAACTTCTAAAGACATGAACTATATTAATTATACACTTACGTCTATCTTATGCAGACCTACTTCTTTTGTATCACACAAATAAGCGCAAGGCAATTATTTAAGGTGTCTTTCATAATATTCACTTTTTGTATTAAGCCCAAGAGAATCAACTTATAACTTGTCTGCCTTTCCCGGGCCTTACTCATACCTGGCTTTAGTAGTTAACAGACTAACGCTACTATCACACTGCAGTTTCAGGACATGAAGGACATCTGCTCATGACCCCCTTCAGCTCTCTGAATACTTCCCCACTGACTTGTTTCCACTCCCCAAATACAAACTCTGACCTCACTTCTTCACATCTCTGTCAACAGCCCCTTGGCCTGATGACCTCATTCCATTCTTATTCCACATTCCCAACTTATTGACAATCTCCACCTATGTTCCCATCCGCAACCAATTTCACATTCTTAAAAAAAGATGTCACAGTGTGGCACACTGAACATTTGTGGGAGTCTATTTAAGAAACGGTGCTGAGCAACTGACTATCCATTTGCCAAAGGATGAATGTGGATCATTAGCATTCTCACACCATCAGAAATTAATTCAGGGTAAATCCAAAACCTAAATGAAAGCTAAACAAACAAAAAACGAGGCTGTATCAAAGTGGAACTGTTTCAAAAACACACTGTGCATGTCTGCAACCTCAGTGCTGTATGAGGCTGAGGCAGGAGGACTGCAAATACAAGCCCAGCGTGGGCCAACTTAGCAACATAGCAGGATTCTGTGTCAAAAATTTTTAAAAAGGGCTGGGAACACAGGAAGGCCTTAAGTTCAATCCCCATACTGTACTAAAACAAACATCAAAAGAATAAAGCACCGATATCATGCTGTAACATATGTAAGCTTCAGAATATGCCGTGAAAGAGGCAAAGATCACTTACTTTGTAACCTTTCATTTTTTTGAGACAGGGTTTTATTAGGTAGTTCAGGCTGTCCTTGAACTATGTAGAGCCTGGCCTTGAACCTACAGCAAACCTCCTGCCTCTGCCTCCCAAGTGCTGGCATTACAGGCATGTACCACCATGCCCAGCCTCTATAACCTTTCAAGCATTAATGTCCAAAATAAGGCTAAAAATAAAATATTGGCTGCCCAGAATTGAAAGATGTATGGGTAGGGTGAGAAACGACCAAGAAATTTTTTTGTTCTGTAATAATGAACTGTACACAACCTGCCTTCTCTGGCTTAGAAATTCAGGAACTACAACCCAAACAAAATCCTGAAATTTAAAACCGCCATGCTTCTGAGAAAAAGCTTCAACTGACAAAGCCCCAAATCTTTAGTCTACAGAATAAAGATCTGAGGGACTTGCTGTTCTAAGGGTAACATTTGTTTGCACCCATTTCACTCCGTGTGTCACTTTAACACTGCACTCCACTTGTCAAGCACAAACACACTCCTGAGACAGCAGTGTCATTCACCACCAGCAAGGAGCCTGACACCAATGCACCATTTCCAAAGACAGCTTAGGTTAAGGGTGTGGAATAAAAAACTATTACAATCCGCAGTCCATAGTATGTACTTTTTATTGAATTTGTTAATGTTACAGAGTTCTTGCACTGCCAAACCATGCCTGAGAATCCAAAGAACTGGTACAATGGACTGCCTCATCCACCCATCATACAGTATATTAAAACGTGATTCCTGTGCATTTTTGTAATTTCACAATCTTTTAAAAAATTATAACAAGAGCCTGGAATTTAAATCTGCTGCAGGTCTTCAGATTTCCAGTACAGTGTGCCATTAAATAAAACCTCAAACTCATCTCACTTTACCTCAATAACATAACCCCTGACAAAATTTTGTTGGAAAAAGCATACTTTTCAAGGAAAATGTGTGGCTCAAAATCCAAGAGATTACTTGTTTTGGTTCCCAAATGAAGTCTTCAGCTTAACCAAGAATCTCTTACTTTTCCCTTCATCATCCAAACTCCCCTAGCTGGCTCAGCTACTCACCCAAATACACCAGAAGGCAGGCATCGTACCTGCCACCTCAGATGTGGGCAACGTTACTGCCCACAGGTGGCTGTTGGGCCTGTCAGGAGACAGTGTACAGCCCTCCTAGGAGTGCAATTCCCACAACATGTTCACCGAGACTGAAATCCTACAGGAAAATGCCCCAACACCAGGACAGGTTTACTTACCCACTCGCTTTACTCTTGCCAGTAGCAAGTCTGCAACTCCTGCATTTGGCAAAGGGATTTATTTATCATAGAGAAACCTAGATTCTGCATCAAGTGGTCACTACCATCATGAAATATTTCCACTGAACTAAAGATACTAGACCAAGAAAAAACTGCTAGACTATCTTTTTAGGTGGAAAAAAAGTTCAGTAATCCTGGGGAGCTTCAAAGTCTCTTGTAAGGACTACCATAGACTACTGGATAGTCTGTAATCTGCAGTTATTAAAAGCAGAAGTGCTACATCAGTATCTTTAGCCCTGCCTTTCCAAATGAACACTAAAAACACACCAAAAGGCTGATCACAGAGCTAGCTGGGACAATCATTGCACCTACAGAACGGCCAATACCTTGAAAGTCTGGGCACAAGTATATAAGGAAGTCTCATCAAAGATCATGCAAGATGCATGAAACCGAAATGGGTGCTAGGTGAGGTTTAGCTTGGTGGCAAACCTTTTAGAACTTTCAATAAAACGCACAGCCCACTGTGGCTCGCATGCCACAGTTTGCCACCACTGCCTTAGCCTGAGCAGAAACCATACTCTTCCCACAGCAGTTTACTACACAATTTAGACCTGATTAGAGGAGGCTGTAGCAGCACCTGAAGTAGAGCCTCCAGCATCCGCTGCCCTTTACATCAAAGGCTATTTGGTTCCACTCTAGGGATTGGCAAATTCACAAGACATCACAATTCAAATGCATATTTCAGGTTACTTAACCAAGCAATATGCTGTCAAAGAACTTATTCTAAGTTAAAGCAAAAAAAGGCCTTAATGTGGAACACTGAAAAAAAGCACTACACAAATAAAAAAACTACTAAAGGAAACTAGATTATTCCCCCAGCCCACCCTCTTTCCCACTTGGTGGACCCAAGTTTGGTAGAATTTGTAGTTACCTCAGACTAACTAAAAATTGAAATTATAAATCTCAGCCCTACTCAGATGGTCTGAACGTATCAGTTTTTTTTTTTAAAGCGGCATGTTTCAAAAGTCTAATATAGCCACAGCTTACTACAGAGTACTCTTTAGGGTAGGGCACAGGACAGGTTAATTAAGGTCACTTAAATCTTCATCTTTTACAGCAGATCAGAACCCAGATGGCTGACTTTCTGCAGGATTTCTGATAGGAATCCAGTAGAGCTGGTTTCAAGGTTCACATCGACACTTTAACAGTTGTAACCTTCTTATCCAGAAGTTGTGATCCACATGAAGTCCACAAAGAGTGCAGCAAATCTGAGGTAGTCAACCCTTACAAAGGCTCAGTATCTGAACATAAAAAGATTTCCAAATGACCACTGGCTGCAGGTTTTGGTTTTTGTATTTGCAGAGCGATTATGAAAAAAGTGTTGAATCTAGTTCACACATTTATATAACAATGAAAATTCCCCTAAATCCATACATAAAGAGCAGTTGTGATACTTTCAACTTCCATAGTGCAATATGCTGGTCACTTGCATGGTCTGCATTGGTTGCTGTAGATCCAACAGAAATCAGATGATGAATGGCTGTTCATGGTGGTTAACTGTGGTCTAGTTACTTTAGAGGGGTTAGCAAAGACCATTTCTTAATTGTAATGTGTGGGGCTGCATTTCTGGTTTTCAAGTACAGCATACTGGTTGTCTAGCTGAAGTTTAAGGGCCTGGTTTTTTGAAACCTCATCCCTACCTCTATTTTTGTGTCTTACTACTTCAAAGCTCTTCTCCATTTCTTTATCCCTAAGGGAAAAGAAATGTTATCAGTAAATAGTTTTTCACTAGAGTTTTTTGGAAAATGTTCTTCCTTTTTTTTTTTTTTAAAGCCACCCCTTAAAAGAATCTTGGGGAAAGAGAAATGGCACATAAAATCAGTATTAAACCATGTTAAGGCTTCAATTGAACAGAAAATACACAATACTGTACTGCAGCTCTATGGTCTCATCTTCCACTAGAGTATTACTGCAGACCTATCTTGGGACCAACTTGAAAACAACTGGAAAGAAACTGTAATGACTCTTCCTAAGACTTTCACTTTTAGCAATTAGTTGATAATGTTTCTTTATGCATAAGGGTAACAATTTTCTTATTCAAGTAAAGTTCTCATGACAACAGTTTCTCCTCATTTCTGCTTTGTGGGAGTGAGTGGGTCAGGTCAGACCAGGTAAGGAAAGATGGGCACAGTAAGTCACTGCCCTCCCAGATGTCCCTTATACATTTTGTACCACAGAGTAGAGGAGCCAGTCCAAGTGGAGGTTTAAATTCAAGCCAGCTGTGCTCTCAAAGAGGCAAAATGGCTGGGATTTACTTTAAAAGCCACCCCAAAAAAAATTTCCATCTGATGTCATTTATATTTCTTCCCATTTTATTTACTTTTAAAAATTCATGTCCCTAAGATGTAGATGAACCACATGTGGTCATTTAATTCCAGGTAGCATTCATTTTAAGAACCTGCTGAAATAAGATTATTTTAATATTAGATTTATAAACGCCAACATCATTCACCTATCCATGTTTACTGAGAATATAAGGAGCACTGCGCTCCAGTATTTCCAAGTTCCATATTATAAGGAACATAAACTAGTAATAATATACTTACAAAGAATTCTAGTTATGTGATTTGCCATCACCATAAAACACAAACCGGGGCAGAGAGACTGATGGACGGCAGAAAGTGTGCCTTTCGTGGTCTTCCCCTTGCCCCGCCCCCCTGCCTCCCTCCTAGGTTCCTACAGTCCAGCCTGGTTCTCCGTTGCCTGTCAGCATATAAAGTGGAATTTCCCTCTAATGGGTTTGCATACCCCCATACCATCTCTGGGACAAGGGCTGGGAGGTCCCACACAAAAGGCAGTAATTAGGGTACTTACTTCCGGCTTTCTACATGCTTGGCAGTGGACTGCAAGGATGGAAACTGTGTATCACTGTATATTTCTGGTGGTCCTTGTGGTGTTTTCCTTGTTGTGGTTAGCCTGGCCCCAGGAGGCCTATATACACCACTAGTCATTGCCGGTTCTGGGGTTTCTGTAACTAATATTTTACAACAGTTTAGAGAAACTATTTTCAAATGTTCTGTGTTTAAATAAGCCATTCCTAGACTCCTAGATCATTTAATAAGTATGAAAACAAGCAATCTCTGATACAGAAAGGGTGTCTGGGTGAGACAATAGCAGGACAAGTAGTTTGAGGAAATGTTTTCAAAGTGAACACTCTTTAGGGTAGTATTCCAGCTGCTCTTCCATATATAATCTGAACTTTCTAGGTAAATAAGTTCTAAAGCATTGCTACTGGAAGTGGAAAAGAAATCTGCCGCTAGTCTGGGAGACAGCCTTCAGTTTCTGTATGAATAGACATGAATAATCATTTCTTTACCTGATGACAAGCTAAAGGAGATGCCACACGTAAACAAAATGCTATGTTGTTTAAAATTATAAAGATGATAAGAAAAATAAAAACAAGTAATTAGATAACCCATTTCATTCTCTTCCACTCATTCTCTTCCACATCAATGAAGGCTCTTCACTGTTTTCTTAGAAAATTCAGATAACACAAGAAAAAAGTTCAGCAGCTGAGCAGCCCATGATCTACCATTCCAATAGTTTGGGGACATAACTTTCCAACTTCTCCTGTCTCCCCCACCTCATACTCAATACATAAATGGAAACATGTGCATGTTTTCCACTTATCAAAAACTTCATTTTGGGCTGGAGATGCAGCTCAGTGGAAGAGTACTTGCCCACTATGTGTGAGGACCCTAGACTTGAATCCTTAGTACCACAAATAAATACATTAACTACTCCGAGTACAACAAAAGTTGTTGTGTATATTTTTACAAAAGCATGTCTCTTAACTTCCATATTCCTTCCATTTAAGATGGAGAAAGTTTTTCCAGACTCCCAACCACACCATAAGCATTTAGCTGAATGCAGAGGACAAGTATTACTGTGTATCAGCAAGCTGTCTTCTGAGACAAAAACAGAATTACCAATTACTGGAGCCAGAGGTGCTTGTACCGGAGCTGTTTTGTTCCAGGGACCTGAAGATTTCTCTGTACCACCACCACCTCCACCTTCTTCCCAGTTATCTCCTGGATCTTCTCTCTTTTCAGTATCATCTTCTTCTTTTTCACTATTGAAAAAGTAAACCAGTGAAGAACTACCAGGAAAACTGTCAGTCCAAATCCTCAGCTGAATCAATGTATCTGACTCTGAAGAAGTTACTTTGTAACCTCTACAAAGCCTAAATGCTCCCTGTGGTTTAAGCAAAAACAAAAATCCAGGGAAGAGAAACAGGATTTTTTTTTTTAATACACTGGAACTCCCACTAGACTTCATGTGAAAAAGACTTAACTACTAATGAAAAAAAAATCTAGAAAATTCCATTTTGCAAGCCACTTTATACACACAAGAAAACTCAGAAATGTTTAACACTCTAATGCCTTTAACACACTAATACCTGTGAGACCAACTACATGATTATTTGTTGCAGCCCCAGGCAAGCCTAGACCCTGGCTCAAAAAACTACAAAAGAGACTGACTGAAAGGCAGAGAAAAGGGCAACTTCAAGAGTTAAATGCACCATTACAAGATTTTCCTAGGACCAATGTGTACAAACTGGCATTTATGGTAAGCATATTTTTAGCAAGAAAAAAAGAAGGGTTTTCAAAACATGTAATTTTATTTATAATCCTTCAGTACATGTTACAAAATGCTCTTGAAATGAGAATTTTCACTCTAACACAGGAAAGTAAAGCTATGTCCAAAGTTTGTATCAGTCAGTGCTACAGATCTTATTAGTTTCAGCCCCTGGCATGTGGAACACACAGAATTCTTAACACAAACACACATTTGACATCTATTAAAGAAAACGTAAGAGCCCAGTCTTTAGCTTCCCAGTTATAAATACAAAAGATACACTCTAAGGAAACACACCCTCCAAAGACTATCCATGTCTGTTTAAGAAACAGGGTCATACTAAGCCACCCAGACTAGCCCTGAACTGCTAGGCCTTAGCTTCCTAAGTGCTGGAACTACATGTGCTCAGGTCAGCATGATCAGCTATAATTTTCTTAATATCAATTTTAATTTCTTTACTCTTTTGTGTATCTGTGGTACTGGGGGTCAAACCAGAGCCCTGACCATAGTCTTACTCTGTCCGAGCTATATCCTCAGCCCTATTTCTTTCTTCTTAAATTAGAACCTACAATTTCTCCAAAGTATCTTTATTTTTCCTTTTGCTGGGCTACTATTTTACATAAGTCCGATCATTCTAAGTGATCAAGTATACACAACTCTTCTCTCTACTGCTGGCTCAACAGCAGGGATATTTAGCACAAAGCTGTTAGTGATCATCAAACTTCCTTTCTAAAATTGATCCAGCTGATTCACCTGGCAGTGACTCCTAACCTTTCCTAGAATTACTGTTTGTGACAGGGGTGGCCTGCCTTAGGTCCTTAACTTCTTAATCTGTATCATCCCCGCCCCAATGTTCTGTCCTTTATATCTGTTCTCCTCCTGATACTGTATCTAACCATTATGGCCCTTAACAACACACAGATGACTCACTCCTGGACTTGCCATGTGACCTTGAAAACCATGGCAGATAGCCTTCCCCAGCTTCTCATCACTGTGTTTTCTCTCCTATTAAAATAAGGTATGTTCTGGCTGTAAGACAAATTTCTTTATTAGCATGATAGGCTCTTTTAAAGCCAGAGAAAATTTGAAAGATAACGGCAGTATCATGTGAAGTGCCACCAACCAGAGGGAACTTCAGCATTTAGAGGCCTAGTGCTCCAATTGTGAAGGCAGGGAAAAGCATTATGTTCAGTTGGCATTAGGACTATATGTGAGAGGAAAAAAAGATGAAGAATATGGCCAAACCACCCTTCAGTTTTCCTTTCAGTTTATTAACACATAATGGAATTCTACACAATCATCCTCAATCACACCAGGCCTATACTGATATGGAAGTAATGTACAAATAAAGTTAATAACTTACTAAAACATCTATATAGCATAAATGCAAAAACATTTAGATCAGTTTTGGGGGCTGGGGATTTAGCCTGACACAGACTAAATACTTAGCATATCCAAGGCCCCAGATTCAATACCTAGTACTGAAAAAGCTAAAACAAAACAAAAAAACCCCTATTAAAAATGGTGTTAAGGAGTAGCTTTGGGTGCTAGAATGCAGTTATGAGCTAATTTGCAAACTACACTGCTTGGTTCAAATCCAGGCTCTGTTATTTAGTAGCCAGGAAACATTAAGAAAGGCACTTCAGTTTTTTCATATCTAAAATGAGAATAACAGCCCCATTACAAAGATTAAATGAGTTTATGAGACACACAGCACCTAGAACAGTGCCTAGTACATACTGAACACTGCTAGTAGATGCCTTTTAATATTCATGCATGTTTTTATACAAGTACCACATATACTAAAAGAAAAATGTAGTCTCCAATTCAAAACAAAACATGTTTTTATTTTTTAAAATTGGTATTAGTACAAGATTGCGGTACTTGCATTTTACAATCATTTTGCGGAGTTGGTACATGTACTTAATAGTTTGTTTCTTTAAAATGTTTTTAAGCCTGGGCATGGTGGCACATGCTTGTGATCCCACTTTTTGGAAGGGTGAAGCGGGAGGATCACCATGGGTTCTTCGAGACCAGCCTGGGCTACCCAGTGACTGCAAGGACAACCTGAGCTACGTAACAGAGACCCTGCCTTAAAAACGAGTAACAGAATGTTTTAAAATTGAATTTTTGCCTAGCATGGTGATACATGCCTGTAAATCCCAGCATTTGTGAGGCTGAGGCAAGAGGAACATCCAGATGTTGAGGGTCAACCTGGGCTACATGAGTTCAAGGCTAGCCTCCCTACAAAAGCAACACCTTGTCTCAAAATAACCAAAAAATAGATAAAATGGAATTTTGCAAAAGTTCATTTCCCAGTATTGCAAAATAAATGAATGAATAAAATGTTTTTGTTTTGGGTTTTTTTCTTGCTATGTAGTATATGCTTGCTCTGAACTTTCTGTAGAGCCCAAACTGGCCTCATGCTCCTGGCAATCCTCCTGAGCGCTGGAGTTATAGGCATATACCACTGTGCCTGGCTACAATTAGATTTTAAAAGATGGACTAGACAGTAGGACCCTGTTTTCTAAGGCAGGTTATTTATTTCTTTAGTAAGCTTTGTCTTTTTGAAACAAGGTTTCATTATGCAGTTCAGGCTGATTTGAACTCACTTATGTAGCCCAGGCTGGTCTCAAACTCACAGTGATCCTCCTGCCTCAACCTCCTGTGTGCTGGGATTACAGTCATGTGTCACAGAACCTGGCCTAAAGTAGGTTATTAAGTGGGATGAATGAGCCAGTAAGGATATGAAGGTCATAACTTATCCAGGAGTTTAACAATGGCATCCCAACCTCAGAATTAATCCAAAAGGAGTTTAACAAAAATCAAAAAATTCTACCTCTTTTGCAGCCATGTCAATGTAGATAATTGTAATGTTATTTTTCTTGGTTCAAGGGTCAAAGCATGAACCTTATTCACCTAGCTAACAAGTGAGAATAACAATATCCCAACAACCCAATCTACGCCAGAGAAAACAGTGAAAATCCCACACAGACCTCCATGGCACTCACATACTCTTGTACATACACCGAGCCGAGGCATCCGCAGCTTTCAAGTGCTCATTTACATTTAGTTATTAACTAATCGGTGAATAAATTCTAAACTATTAAATGAACTATTGATTAGCTATTAAATAATCAATGATTAAATTCTCAAGCCAGTTACAATTATGTATACCTATAACCCAGCTATTTGGGAGGCTGAGGCAGGAGGATCACAACTTAGTACCATGCTATCTCTAAAAAAGCTGGAGAGACGTACCTCAACGGTACAGTGCTTGCCTTGTATGTGTGAGACACCCTGGGTTCAATGCCTAATACCACACAAACAAGATTCTGAAGTATGAGCTAAATTAAATACTAAAAATTGTCTAATCAAGAGCCTTCATCTCAGATGAAGGAATTAAGGCCCAAGGATTGCCAAGAGCCTTGCCTAAAATCCACATTACTAAAGGCAGTGTAGAAATAATTTATATGTCCTATTGTGTTTTCGTATTTCAGAAAATGTCAACTCTCCAAAAATCCAAATTCCAAAGGTAAAAGAAACATCTTGCTAAGTTATTTCTACAGAAGAAAGTCAGGCTAAAATTCAGTATTTCACACACAGTATGTAATTTCTCATCAGCTAAACTCTGCTTTTAAACACTATGATGTACATTTATGGCAGGAATACTGCCTTATGCTTAAGTTTCTAAGGCAATACTGGCTAGGTTAGGGGAAATAATTCCACTAGAAGAGCAACATTAACTGAACAGCTACTACCCCAGACTGTCACAGCCATGTCACAACAAAATGAAGGCAGAGGAGAAACCCACTGGAATAGAGGGAAGCTGACAGTTAAGCCCCTTTCCTAGGGTCCAAAATAGCTGAGCTAAATCACAGGGACATCAGGGCCCACATTCCTTCACTTTGCCTCTTACTACATTTTATCTTCTGCATAGCTCTAAGGTAGAACACAGAAATTTTCCCTCTACGAGAGGAGAAATTAATTTCTCTTATTAAGGTTAATCAGTATACTTATGAAGGACAGAAAAAAGCCAGGCACAGAGACAGAAGCCCTTAAATCTGGTAGCCTGGAAGGCTAAAGTAGGAGGACCCCACTATAGCAAAATTGCTGTAATAAATCCAGCTTGTATTCAGTAGTTTTTTTCTCCTGAGCAGCTCTACTCAATGCATTTAAAGATCTAGATTTCTAAAGAAGGTCCCAAGAAGGCACTGGGTTCCATTTGCTCCATTCAAAAAACATCTACTTCCTACTTACCTTTTATTTTACTCTTTATATATTTTTAGTTTCTCATGTGAGAGAGTGCTGCTACGAACATGGGTCTGCATGTATCCCTGTAATATGACAACTAACTCTTTCAGGAAGATACAAGGGGTGGGGGAAAAAGAACTGCAGAAGGAAAACAAAATGAAAGTGGAGCTTTTACAAACAGGGAGGGATGAAGAGCTGGAACACGGAGGAAGGGGAACTGACAAAAAAAATTATAATGTACATATACCAACTCCCCACAGTAAACCTAATCATTAAGTATGTTACCAAACACATACTAATGAGAAGCGGGGGAGAAAAAAGAATTAGCAATGAGGGAAAAAACAAAACACTGGGCTTCAAGAACACAATCCTTTATTGAAATGACACATGTGCAATGTTCTATAACATCAAAAATTAAGTATTTCCCCCCAAATCCATTTATATGGTAGAGGCCTACAGATTCTATAATTAACCAATTTAAATTCAAATATCAGACTCTATTACCATCAACTGTTTCCCTCTCAAGAATTTGTCTACAATGACCTGACCTTGAATAGAATCTATTAATTTTGACATAAATATTCTTGAGAACTGGGTGTGATGGTATATGTTTATAATCTCCACACTCAAGAGGCTGCAACAGATTGCACCAAGTTCCAGGCCAGTCTGGGCTACATAGCTTGTACAAGGCCGGCCTGAGCAATATAACAAGAGCCTATCTCAAAAAACATAAATGGGGGTTGAATCCAGGGCCATGGGCATACTACACAAGTGTTCTACCACTGTTACACATCCAGTCCTTTATTATTTTGAGACAGTGGCTCACTAAGTTGCTCAGGTGAGCCCCTAATTTGTGATCCTCCTGCCTCAACTTTCCAAACAGCTGGTAGGGCATGGCCAGCCACAGCCAGGGATTGTTGTACTGTCATGTCACTGAGCTTGTCCTTTTCTTTACCATGTCCTCAGAAAACTGATTTTAGTTATGATAACGTTATATATTCTCTGAATATTCCTCACCTAATCTTTGTACTATAAAACAGGTAACTCATGGTTAAATAGCAGAAATTCCCAGCAGTTAAGTCATTCTAATTCCTTACTCAACAGAGAAGACGGCCAATAGTAACCAAGTGCCTTCTATACGTTGGATATTTAATACATCCTGTTCAAAGAATCCTAACAATTCCGACTAGTCTGTTTTGTAGATAAGAATGTTCAAAAGTAAAATTACTCGCCCAAGGTAACACAAGCTCTATGCAGCAGAGGTCAAAATGCAAACTGAAGTTTGTCTTTCTCCAGAGGCCCACGTTTTTGCCACATAACTCCAACTCATTTATGTGAGCCATCTACCTAGGCACAAATGTTTCTTTTCTTGACATTCCCTACTGAATTTCACTGTTGGGAATTTTTCTGGCAGTGTGTGGGGTGGTGGTGGTGGTGTTAAAATAGAACCAGGTCTCAAGCACTCTAAAAGCAAGTGCACTACCACCAAGCTACACACCCAACCTCAAGCCAAAGAATTTAATACAAAGTTTATAAAAAAATACTACCATAAGGTAAAAATTTTAATAATTATTATTAAATCTTGTATGATTTCCCACCCTCAAGTCTTTCCTGGAACCTAGATTCCCCTCTGTTAAATGATTTAAGACAATGGAAACACAAGCCCCAGACTCCACAGTTTGACTCACAAAAGCAGCTTTCTGAAAAAAGGAGTGTTTTGCAATGTTAGCAGGTTAGCAAAAGACCTCTGAGATGGCCATTCAACAGCAATGACTAGATGCTCCCAAAGAAAAGACACACATAAAAGTTGGTCTATCAGACTCTGGCAAGGTGGCTGACACCTGTAATCCCAGTTCTGAGGGAGGCTAAGGCAAAAGAGGATCAAGTTTGAGCTCTTCCCAGGCAACTTAGCATGACCCTGTCTCAAAAATAGTAAAAGGGTTGGGGATGTGGTTCAATGAGGAGGCTCTGGTTCAAATTCCCAGTAGAAAACAAACAAAAAATAAAAGCTGGTCTACATCAGATCAATCAGAACTTAAAATACTCACACTAACTGAGATTTACTTATTCGTATAGTGAAAATTTTATTTAAGAAATATTTCACCTTCAAGAGTAGCCAAGAGTTCAGGGCTCTATAGACTGTGCCTGTCTCTAACAAAAAACCATTACATTGAGGTAGGGATGTAGGAGTTTAGTAGTGACAGAATGCCTGTTTGACCTGAATGAGGCCCTAAGTTTAATCTTAGCACTGGCAAAAACAAAAAGCAAAAAAGTAGTCAATAGCTAAAAGACTAAAATAACTCTGCATATGAGATTTGTATCTGCTGATAGAAAGAAAGTTCAGTACAAATATTCTCTACAACCTTTTCCCTTCAGAAAGCACTACTCTGTAAGTCCAAATCCAACAGAGTAAAAAAGCGAAACAAAACAAAACAATTCATGTTATTCAAATCATAAAAAGAAAGGCAGACCAAGAAGAGCCTAACTCTACCACAGAATAGGAGCCACACACACAAGTAGTTCTGCAACCCTAAAGGACAGGACCCTCAGAACCTCACAGCTCACTTTTCCATTTTTACAAGTCAAACCCTCAGGAGAAAGAAAACAGGGACTGGTATTTTCCAAACAACAACTTCTTCAAAAACGTCTAAAAACACAAAAGAAGCCAACATGTGACCCCGAATCAAACTCCAGTGTAATCACTTTTACTCAAATACAACAAAGTAACCTTAAGAGTGGAGAAGCCAAGCACAATGAGGCACAGTTGTCATCCTACCTACTGTAGAAGCTGAGGCAGGAGGGTCAAGTCCAAGGCTGGGCCACCTTGGGAGCCCTTGTCTCAAAAGATAAAATGCAGCTCAGTGGGAGGCCTTGGGTTCAGTTCCCAGCAAAGTAAACAATTTTAAAACTAAATGGCAAAGACACATTCTCTGAAAGTTTTCCACTACCCATCAGGTGGTTTTTCCTTTAGTCAAAAACTCATAAAATGAAGCTAAAACACCTAAGGACTTTAATGCTCACCCTAGGGAAGTAGTAAGCAAATATCGAAATGTGAGCCCTTTTTTTTCCACAAAAGTTATAAGGCCATAAATATTACCACATAAAGAGATCAAAAGAATCTGCAGTTAAGGAAGTATGTGCCAGGTGGTAACTGGCACTACATACAAACCGGAGGCAGTTGATTGAGATCACTTTATTTCTTTGAGGTTAAAAAAATATAACCAAAAATATTAATCTTAAAGCAATGGAATCATATAACCACCATTTTTTTTCTACTTTTCAAACCCCTGAAAATATGACATTTATTTAACATAAATCAGACTACCATGGATCTGCTGTCCTTAATTTTAAATTCAACTAACCAACTTTTCAAAATTACTGTGCTTTGTTTAACTTTAAAAATAGCACACTAGGGGCAGGGATACAGCTCAGTGGCATAAGCACCTACCTGGCAAATGCAAGGTCCTGAGTCTGATTTCTGGTACTAGGGGAAAAAAAATAGCACACTTATGGCTGTGAATGTAACTGTCATACAGCCTCTCTGACTATAAGACCAAAGCCACGGGTTCAATCACCAATACTTGGGGAGAGGGGTCTTTGGGGAGAAGGAGAAAGTAAGCTTAGACTATGTAATTCAACTCTACAAAGTTCTCGAAAAAAAATCAAGCTTTGGTGTTAGGATAGTGCTTACCTTAGACAACAATGACTGGAAGGGTTAGGTTGGTTTTACTGTGTGAAAATCTGTACTTCTATGAAAGTACCCTATACTTCAATTACAAAGATATCTGTTAACTTGTTTACTGCACAATGCTAAGACAAAATGCTGGAAAGGATCTGAAAAACACCTGTTATTTCTGAAACAAAAAAAAGTAAACTGAATTCAACCATCTATGTTAAAAGCAAAACATTCATCCAAATGAGCTGGCACATGCCTGTAATCCCACTTGGGAGGCTGAGGCAAGAGGATTTCAAATTCCAGGCCAGCCTGGGCAGCGAGACCATGTCTCACAAAAATTTTTTTTTTAAAAAGCATAATCCATTTTAGATGCCTTAAATAAAAAGCCCTAATCAGAACTGTAAGTAGGCAAGCTATCACTAGAGTTTTTGAACTAGCTAATATGATGAGCGCAGAGAACTACCTTCATGGAGACATAACCCACTGAACTCTTAAAAAAAACTCCTTCAATACAAGGCTACTTCGATGCTACTTTGAGATTTATGAAAAATCAATCTTGTGTCCAATACAAACTGTATGTGAGATTATCTAAACCCATTTGCACTCACACCATACCTTATTTGCATGGCCTGCACTCTGAGTCCACTGTAATCAACCTCTTTTTGCTCAAATTCTTTCCACTCATCTTCTTCCTGTCAAAGAAATACCTGATCAATCAAAGCTCTTTTCAAACATGCAACTAAGCAGCTATCGGACTATGCAAATGGGATGTGGCTGGACTCTTAAAGAAATACGGAGTCGTTTTCAGGCCCAAGTCCTCCCTCGCGCGATCCCGAGGACATGCCCAGCCGTCTAATCACGACTGCGGTCGTATTCCTACAGGCGAGCTGTTAACTTTAAGTCAACTAGGAAAAGGCAGGTAAAGAAACCAACAGTAACTCCACGACTACATTTCCAGCTCAATGTTGCCTCGACTTTTTCTCTCGCAGGCTTAGGGACCGACTCGTGCCAACATAGGTGCCCCGAAGGCGACTTAACACGCTAAAACAGCAAATTCAGCTCCGACTAAGGCTCAAGTCGGGCGCCAAACACTCGGAGCAGACGTCACTCACAGACGCCCCGAGACGGGCGCAGCGGCCCCAAGCGAGCGCTCCGAGGGGTCCGGTTCCGGCGAGCCCGGCCGACGTGGGCCGCTGCGTCACGTGGCCGCCCGCAGCAGCCGTCCCGCCCGGGCCCCGACCGGCGCCTCCCCAGGAAGCAAGGCAGCGACGGGCACACGCGGCGGAGCGCGCACCCCACGCCCGCCACCGGCCCCTCACCTTCGTCACGGCCTTCGTGGCGGCCCCGAGGCCGGCGGTCCCCGCGCCCGCGGCCCCGGCGTCGCCCGGCCTGGTCCCCGTGCCCCCGGCGTCGCCCGGCCTGGTCCCCGTGCCCCCGCCGTCTCCCGGCCTGGCCCCTGCCGCTCCGCCCGCGGCGTTGGCCGCGCGGCTGCTCCGCTCCTTCTTCTTCTTCTTGTCCCTCTTGGCGAAGAAGTTGTCCAGGCTCCGCTCCTCCGTCTCGGCCATGGCTACGGCCTCCTCGACCCGAATGGGTGGGGCTCCCGGCCGCAGGGCTCGGAGCTCGGGGTCGAGGCCGCTCCTGCGCTCACGCTGCCGGGTGCGGCGACGCCTCAGCCCCGCGGGGTCGCCGAGGCGTGAACGGCGGGGCGAGCGGCTCCCCCCGCACGCTGCCGAGCAGTGGTATGGTCCTTCCTCGGACTGGCGCGCCGCCGCCTGAGCCCGCCGGGGCTACCGTGACGGCAGTGCGGGGTCCCACCGCCCCACAGGAAAGAAGGAACGCGCGGGCCAGAGGCTCCGGCAAGAGTGCTCGGCTAGCGGCAGCGCGTGCTAGAAGAAGACGCGCGCGCAGGCCCAGAGAAGTGGGGAGAGGGGGTGGGGAAAGGGGGGTGGGGGCAGGCAGGGGGAGGACGGAGGGCGGGCCTCCAGCCGAGAGGGGCGGTGCATGCGCCTGCGCACTTAGCTCCGTCCGTCGCTGTAGGCGCGCCGAGGGGGAGGACGGCGGGGGGAGACGGAGGCGGGGTGGAGCAAAGAGCCAATCAGGTGTCAAAACGAAGCGCTTAGGTGACAATCCCTACTCCGACGGGGCGTGCCCGGTGGGGGGCGGGGAGAAGCGGGTATATGTAAAATAAGTGACGTAATGATGACTGGTCTCCCGATTGGTCGAGAGATTTGCCTGGAGGGTGGGCATTTAGGGGGCTGGTTGGTGACTTGGCTGAAATGAGCCCGCCAGGAGGAGCGGGTGTGTTTCTTCTGGGCGCATGTGTAGGTTACACGTGTGTCTGCTCGCCGGGAGCCAACTGTGGCGAACTTTCACGGAATGGAAAGGCACCCTGTTAAGCCAGCAGGGTGAAAGACTGTCCTTCCCGCTCTGCTTTCACCTCGGATCTGGCAGTCATTACTTTTCATACGTTCAGGATGACTGTTATGAAAGCGAGAGGAGCAGTGGGCTAGAAGTTTAAATTCTACTTACTAAAAGATCTTTAGAGAGTATCGACGTTGAACTCCACCGTCCACTAGATAGATCTGCCAAGATCAAGTTAAATAGATCTTACTCTTCAACTTGTTTGCAAAATGGTTACAGTGGTTGTTAAAGATAGGGGGCAGGGAGCAGCTGTTAGCTGCCTGGACAATGCTTAATGCGCAGTGGGTGTGAGATGGAGGATCTTTTCAAGTACACTTCGAGTTCCTTGAGTCTAGACCTTCGCTACACTTTGTTCTTTGCTCTTGACCCCCCCCAAAAGAATTGTATATCACAGAACTGGGAGCCAAAATATCCACGCAACACCTAGCTTTACCACTTGCGTACCCTTGAGACCTTAAGAATGAAAAAGGCAGTCTTTCAACGTTCCATTTCCTCTTTTAAGGCCAGAAACCAGCTGTCACAACCTCTGAGGAAATGACTCAGAGGTTTGTGAGTAGCCCGATGGGGTAGATAGAACCCAGCCAGTAAATGAGTTGTCTTTGCCTTTACAGTTCCCCTAGTAAAGGTTCTTCCCTTCAGCCACTGCAACTGCTATTAAAGAATGGTCTGAATGTCAGTGAAGTAAATAAAAAATACGGCCTTCACCAACAATGAACTTACCTATTATTCCGTACACAAAAACTACCCCAGACCCCTAGGATTGTCCCTAGGTGATGTCCTTCTGTGACAACACACATCTTCCTGTGCTATGGCCAAAATCAGTATTGCTCAGCAGCAACATCACCACCCCACCTCAGCCTCTCTCGTCAAAACTATTTTCTTCTTCCTTCTCCATTCCTCCTTCCTCCCTTCCTCCGAAGCACTTTGTTACATGTATTTAAGACTATGTGCCTTATTCAGAGTTGAGTGATTTGTAATACCCACCTCCAATTCCTTTATAATCTAGAAGAGATAGGTGCAAATAACCTGTAGGCAGTCCTCCCTTTCTTAGGTCCCCATCAATTGTCTTGAAGGAATGAGTAACTTGAAAACATGCAGAGAGTGAACAGCAATTGAGGCAGTGAGGGCGAACACTTCAGCCCCCTCACCCAGGGGTGCTTGCAATTGAACCCAGAGCCTTTGCACTGAGCTCCTTCCCTTGCCCTTTTCTTTTTTTATGTTTTATTTTGAGACAGGGTCTTGTTAATTTGCTGAATTGCCTAGGATGGGCCCAGATTTAGGATCCTTCCAGAGTGCTGGGATTGCAGGTATGCACTAGCACCCCTGGCTCCCATGACATTTTTCCCTGTGATTGATTGTGATTCCCACTACTTGATCCTCTTCTGTGGAGGAGCCTTTCTTGATTCCCTTGCTCTGGAACTAACAGCCTCTTTTTTTGTTGTTAAATTACATCCCCAGCCCATTTTTAAATTTTTGAGACAAGGTCTTACTAACTTGCCCTGGCTAAGCTTAAATTCTCCTGCCTCAGCCTCTTGGAGTGCTGGGATTACAGGCAGGTGCCAAAACACCTGGCTCTAATTGTACCCCTTTAAATCTCCCCTGCTGTCCTCCTCACATTGTTTCACAGCGCCCTGAGTCCTGCCATCACCACCCTCTCCTCATCATCAGACCTCCATGATGAAGTACCATCCAGCTCTCTTAACGAAAGTATCTTCCTCTGTGCCTCTTGAGTATGTTTGGACCTTCGCCATCCCTAATCTTAAACAGACCTTCGCTTTTCCTTGCCAGGTGGAAAAGGTGAATGGTGACAAGTACTTGGCCCATGTCCAGGTATTTCAGCAGGTCTTCGAAAGACCTAATGCCGTCCGGATGTGAAGATTTCTCTCTAGATCCTCTAAAGTGGTACAATTCAGTGGACGTCAGTTATTTCCCTCGACAAACCCTGCTGAGCTCCAACATCCTGTGAGCTGAAGTGCTGGCCAAGGCCAGCTGGGCCCTGCCCCTTTGTCCCTAGATCCTTTTCTGCTGAGCTATTTGTTCCAAATTCCATTCTGCTACCTAGGCTGGAAATTACACTCACGCTCAGCTCAAAGGAATGCAGCTCCTGTTGGCCAGAAAGTACACCCGGAGATGTGTGGATAGAGTTCTCCTTTTCATTCGTAGCTTCCTTCCTTACGTCTTTGAGGTCACCTGTATTACCATCTGACCTGTACCATTTCCAGCTGGGTAGTGACTATTTACAGGCTACCTTTTGGGATCCTTTCCTGACTTCGCTGCTGCCAGCATGGTTTTCTGAGCCTCAGAGGCCCACAGACATTTCATTTGGCGTGATATTTGATGCCTTCCTGGAGTTATGAGATTTGTATATTGTTCTATCACATTCACTCATTCATTCATATAAAACATTTATTTAATGAGCACCTACTATATTGCCTAACCCTAAGTTAGGAATTAGGAATAAGGAAATCAGATCAGAAGTATAGTTTGGTGGTAGAGTGCTTGTCTAACCTGGCCAAGGCCCTGGATTTTATCCCCAGCACTACATGGGGGAAAAAAGTACATACAGGTTTTCCCTTTATATAGTTGATTCTGCAATAAACTGGTAGCCAGGAGCAGACATACAAGTAGACGTACAATTATGGCACATTAAAACTCTTTGAGAGTGACCTGGGTGTAGGGGTCTATGTCTCTAATCCCAGGACTCTGGGAGTCTGAGGAAGGAGGACCATAAGTTCTGAACCCAGCCTGGTCAGTTAAATGACTTAGGGAGACTATGTCTCACAATAAAAAATAGAAAAAAGCTAGGGACATAGGTCAGTGTAAAGGCCTAGGTTCAATACCCAGTAACCCCCCCCCCAAAAAAAAAAAACGGCTGAGCATGGTAGCGCACACCTGCAATCCCAGCTTTTGGGAAGTTGAGGCAGAAGGATCACTTTGAATTTGAGGCAAGCCTGGGCTACATAGTTCAAGGCCAGGCTGGGCTGTACAGCAAAACAGTCTCAAAAAGCAAAACAAAAAAAAATAAAGGTATGAATAGTTTGGGTATACAGCCTACATCATATAAGCATTTAACTAGTGTTTGTGAAATGAAAACTATCACCATTAATCCCTGATTTTCTCCATTAATAGGATACACAAATCATGGACTCTAGGAAAGTGCTCCCTTGTTGGTTTCTGAACACCTTTTAACTCTGCCATATGTAACAAAGAATGTAACCTTCTCCAGCAACTCCCAGTCCTTAACTCATCTCTGGCATAAAGTTCCTCACTGGGAGTGTGGGCAGCAAGAAGAACAGGCCCAGAAGAAGCTTCCTCCAGGGAAGAGCTGACGTGACTGCCCCTCCCTCAGTACACATGCCCTAGCAAGGCTTGACAAGCAGTGGGGCTCACTACACCCATCCTCAGGGGTCTGGTTTACTGTTGGGTGAACCACGTGAAGTGTTACTGATTTTAAGTTTGATTTGTAAGGTTTTTTTGTTTTTGTTTTTGTTTTAGTTTCTCAGAGACAGGGTCTCACTATGTAGTTTAGACTGGCTTTGAACTCACGATGAAGTCCAGCGGGTGGCTTTGAACTCACAGCGATCCTTCTGCCTCAGCCTCCCAAGTGCTGGGATTATAGATGTGTGCCATCACACTTGGCAGCCTGGCATTTTCTGCTTGTCACTCAGAGCCCTCTCAGACATGGTTACCTAGTTAGTAGGTCAGTGGGATTGTCACCCTGCCTGGGCTGAATATCAGAGAGAGCACAGGATATGGAGAGTCCAGACCTCTTTCCAAGGCAAGTCCTTTGCAAAATACCCAACACCCAAAAGTTAAAGGAGGAAAGGTTTATTTAACTCACAGTTGGTAGAGGTTTCAGTCCATAATTGACTGGCTCCAAGGCAGGGTGCCAGGGCAGTTAGGTATGACAGAGGGGAAATAATTCATGGTGGGCAGAAGGTAGCAAAGCAACAAGGAATGACCACAGCTGTTTGCATCTCTTGTATCTTATCCAAGCCACTTAGGGTAAGTATCACTCATACCCTTAATCCTAGTGCTCTTTTCAGCACAAGCCACTGGTGCACCAGGGAGTGAATAAGTCAGCATCTCCCAAGAATCACCATGCTGGAAGGGGGGACCAACCAAGAAAGCAACAACCAGCCTTCCTAGTAGGTGGTGCGAGCTGTGGGCATGCCAGGGAGAGAATAAGTGTTTCCCACGAGCCTACCAGCACACGGGCTGAGAATCAAACATCCTGTTAGCAACTGGATGGTTTCAAGGTCAGCCTGAGTTG
The DNA here is from genome assembly GCA_004027455.1 of Hydrochoerus hydrochaeris. NCBI lineage: Eukaryota > Metazoa > Chordata > Mammalia > Rodentia > Hydrochaeridae > Hydrochoerus > Hydrochoerus hydrochaeris. Next base: position 154,922 of record PVLA01003761.1, read on the forward strand.
ATAGCAACTAAGCTACATAAAGCAACTAAATGCTTGTGTTGTTGGGTTGATTATGCTGACCTGGGGCCAGAGGTCTGAGTATCTCTTGGGAGGATGACAGTATGCAATATAGCAAATATGGGGAATTTTCTTTTATCTTGTCTTTGAAGGCCAATATTATTTTCACTGTTTTGCTTTGTTCTGAATAATTGTTTTGCTCTATTCAGTATTCTATTTTGATTGGTTTTATAGTGTTCTGTTTTGGTTTGATTTTGAGACATACCTGATTGAATGGACAACTATTGTGAAGATAACAAGATATACTATGGTATTACTATTACTGTTATCCCGGTATCCTGCTCTGAAATTCTGTACCAGTTTCACTGTATTGTCTTGCTTGGCTTTGTTCTGTCTTGTTTTGTTGTGTTTTACTATCTTTAAAATAAAATTTAAAAAAAATTTTTAAAAATAGGATTAAAAAAAATCCTAGTGCCCTTAATCCTAGCACTGAACCATGAATCAATCCCAATGTCACACACTCTAGATCCAGCCACCTCTGAAAAAGCCCCGTATGCCTCCATGAGGCTTTGGGGGAACATCTAGATACAAACCATAACATTAACATTCCCCTCTGCCATTTTGGTCCTGCAATTTTTGAGCTCATGGTTGATTTAGCCCAGGAAATACATTTATATAAAAAAATACAAATATATATATTTTCCAGAACATTTACACTAAGCATAGTAGATTACACTGTAATCCCAGCACTTTGGGAGATTGAGACAGGAGAATTCACACATTCAAGGCCTATGTAGTAAGACTGTCTCAAAAAAAAATATTTAAGAGCCTCAAAGAGTAAGCTATTTCATACTGAGTAACTGCAAATACAGAGCATATGGCTTTTATTCTTTTTTTTTTTTCTTAACTGCCAACAAATGCTTATTGATGGTGTACTGTTTATGTGGCAGTTACTCAGAAGGCCTTGAGGCCCCAGTGATGAATGAGGACCAGGGCTGGAGGGGACAGATACAAGTGCTCCCCGAAGCCTCTGTGTGACTGTAAGTCAGGACACAGCCCTCTTCCATCATTCCTAATGCTAAGTGTGACTCATTGGGTTTCCACTTGCCAAACATTGAGATGACACTGGTCTTAATTTCCTATACTCCTTTAGTTCTCATGAGGCAGAAGTGCTTATTGTCTTCACTTTACAGATGAAAAAAGCTGAGATGGAGGGAAGTTAAGCACCTTGCTGTGATTGAACCTGGGTCTGTTTCTGAAAGTGTGTGCCGACTACTGGGGAAAGGTGACTGCAAAGTCCTGTGTGTCCAGTGATGGTGTGGCTCCTTCTTAGTACCTTTTCCTTAGCCAAATGGAACTGGACTGGCTGGTCTACTTCTTAGTCTGGGGTTTAGAGAGAGGGCCAGGTAGCCTCAAGTAATCACTGATTATCCTGAGGAAGAAAACTTTTTGTTTTTGTAACTTAGGTTGATTTTTATTGTGTAGTAAGCATTGTGCAGTAAGAAAGCACTTTGAAGACGGGGACCCAATTCCTTACGGACTTAATCTCAGGGAATGGTATAGTCCTGGACTGTGCCTCACTCACCCCGGCCTTGGCAGGTCTCTCACTTTGCGCTGGGAAGCCCAGCCCTTAAGGAGAGACGTTAGGCATTTTTCGATAGGCTGACAGGTATTTCCCCTTGGTGCTAGCAAATCTCATCTTTATTTGGTCTTGCTGTGTAGTTCAGGCTGATCTTGTGATCCTACTGCCTCAGTCTTCTGAGTGCTGAGATTTCAGGTGTGCATTACCACACCCAGTTTCTTAATTCTTGAACATGATATCCAGTTGAAAATTAATTTGGCATATTGTCTTGCCTGACCAGCCTCTGTTAAAACCAACTTTACATTGCAGTGGACTTTGACCTTCTGAGGTTCCCCAAGACTTCCTGTGCTTCGAGCCCGGTTCGCTCACAACATTGTCCTCAGTGTCCCAGGTTGAGTCAGGCTTGCTTTCTACAGTATCATTTAGGGTTGTAGACGTATCTACCAGATCCCTGGCTGGACAGCATCCGGGGTGTGGTATACTGCTGTGCCGTATCTAGCATCATTTATGATCCACAGTAGCTTTAGCAACTCTCTGAAGATTCAGTGAACATGACATTTGCTTTTAAAAAGTAATATATTTAACATTTTGTAAGATTGTTTTTTGTTTACCTTCTCTCCTAAAGGTTTAAATGAAAAGCAAATGACAAAAGTAGGAAAGCCAGGTGTGATAGTGTACACTCTCAATCTCGGCATTTGGGAGGATGAGGCAGAAGGATCCCAAGTCTGAGGCAAGCCTGTTCAAGGTCAGCCTGGACTGCAATAGCAACACCTTGTCTCAAAAAACACAAGCCAACCAAAAGAACAAGCACCAAAAACAAATTCCCCCCAACACACACACACACACACACACACACACACACACACACACACAGGAAATATAGTAGAAGAGTAAGGTTCAAGGAAAGACAAGGTTGGGACAAAAGTTTATCTTGAGGCCCTGGAAAATTGTTTTTTGGGGGCATAGACAGGGCAAGTTAGGAACTGAGCTTCTTAGTGAGACAAGAGATCAGTGTGGCAAAATTGGTGAAACAGGCATGGCCTGTTAATTAGAAGATCCGGGACACGTGCAGAGAACAGTTCCAAAAGACCTACCCAGGGACTTCTGCCTAGAACTCGGGGAGGGCACGAGGAAGATGGCCTAGACCTGAGGTCAGCCTGAGGCCCGGGACCCCAGCACCGCCTCTCGGGCTCTGTGTGTAGAGGTGGTGGGTTTCAAGATATGGACTGTGTACAAGGACATGGACACCAGCAGCCGGCCGCTGTGGCTTTCCTCACAGTACCTGCCCTGCGTCCTCCAGGGTGTACCTCTATCCCACTTTTCCCTCTCACTCGGCCCAGGCTCACTCTGCAGAGCCAGTGGCTCCCTCACTCTTCACTTTTAGTTTTTCAAATAAACTTTGTCACTACTTTTTTGGTCATTGTGTTCAACTCTAGAAGGAGTTGCCAGCAGCACAAAACCCTGCGAAGTTTAACCGCGGAGCCACTTTCACAAGGAGCTACCCAGTAACACCAGCATTTTCCCCAGATGCAGTCAGGAAATTTCTTTCAGCCACTGATGATAAATAATATCTTTTGGGCCGAGACTAGACTGCTGCCCCAGACCCTCACAGTCTTGTGAATCTGGGCAAAACAAGAATTTGTTGTAGTTCAGACCTAAAATGGACCCCTTAGGAGAGAGGGGAAAAAGAAAAATCAAGATACATTATGTATAGGGGCAAACTCCCCACGATGGATGCGAGCATTGTGTGTATCAAAAGTACACCAGTAAAATTAAATTAAAAAATAAAATGGCCCCCTTAACTGGGCCTGAGGCACACACCAGACACATACCTATAATTCCAGCACCTGGGAGGCTGAGGCAGGAAGACCACTGTGAGTTTAAGGCCAGTATGAACTTCGTAGCAAGACCGGCTCAAAACAGTAAAAACTAAAATGGCCCCCAGAGCCTCATGTGTTTGGAAGGCGATTGGTTTATTGGGGTGATGTAGCTGGCTTTCTGTCTGGAGAGGGCTGTCACTGGCAGAATGACCTGCAGGGTTTATCTCCTCCCCGTTTCTGGCTCTTCACTTCCTACTCTGCCTCTCGGGTGCTGTGATGTTAGCGGCTGCCTCCCCCCAGGCCCTTCCACCCCACTGCCGACACGTGAGGACTGAGATAACCTCCTGGACAGCGTGGGCCAGGTACGGTGGCTCAGGACAGCACCTCGGGAAGCAACTAAGACAATTTCTACCTCCTTTCCTCTAGCAATTGAAGCTCCTTTGGGCCCCATCTGGACTGTATTTTCCCATCCTTGTGTTTTTGTCCAGGACATTTTCACTTCCAAGAGTGTCTTGCCCCTCCTGCCCATCTATGGATGTCGCCCTTTCATCACACCCCAGAGAAAAAACCTACATCTTTCCAGATATCTACCATTGAGATTAAATCTCTGCATCACCAGGTGGCTTAGGTATTTGTCCCTCTTTTTTTTTTTTTTTTTTGAGACAAGTTCTCACTATGTACTTCAGCCAGGCTTTGAACTTACTGTGATCCTCCTGCCTCAGCCTCCCAAGTGTGGAGATGACAGGCATGCAGCACTATGCCTAGCTCTTTGCCCCTCTCTGAACATAACTGATTCTATCTCTGCTCCATGTGTCCTGCCAGCTGTAGATCTTCAGGAGGGGAGGGATCAGGGAGTTTTTATATAGGGTTACACCTGGGATGGTGCTTTGCCCTAAGTATAATATCTCCATGAAAGAAAAAAGTTGAAAACAATAAATGTTTGCAAAAATAAGGCTGAGGGTATAGCTCGGTGACAGAGTGCTTGCCTAGCACGTGCAAGGCCCTGGTCTTGATCTCTAGGACTACAAAAGTTAAATGAAAAAAAAAGTAAAGAAAATTAGATCTAAAAAATAAAAGTAAAAATCTATCTGAGTCTTTGAACTGAAAAATTCCAAGAACCAGGGACAGTGTGCATACCTGTAATCCCAGAGCTCTGCGAGGCTGAGATAGGAGGACTGAAAATGGAGGCCTGTCTAGGCAAGTGAGATCCTGCCTCAGAATCATTCTTTACTTACTTGTTTATCTTTTTCCTTCAGAATCGTTTATTTACTTATTTAACTTTTTCCTTTTGTTTTTCAAGAGAAGTTCCCAATACATAGTTCAGCCTTGCCCTGAACTTACAGTGTAACTTGGCCTGGCCTTGAACTGGCAGTGATCCCTTACCTCAGTCTCCTAAGTGCTGGAATTACAGGCATGTGCACCACACCTGGCATAGATAATTTGGAAAGAACTGGGAGTGTAGCTCAGTGCAAAAGCTCTGGGTTCAGTCCCCAGTAATGGGGCGGGGGCGGGGTGGGGAGGAGACAGAGAGAGAGCACAGACAAGGAAGCCGAGAGAGACAGAGGCACTCCAGGGACTTGGTAACTACCAACTCCAACAGCCTGAGGATAAGAATAGCCCAGAACTTCCTCCTTGGAAGACAGTAACAGTCTCTTGAGCGTTGTCATCTTCATCACCTCTGGGTCTGCCTCAGTGTCCCTTTTGAGATAAGAGAATTCATAAAGTTCTCAAAACCAATATGCCTCCTGTGACAATCTTAATTTTTCTGACTGTCTAAGCTATTTAAGATGCATGAGGTCGGTGCTGAACTGTGAAAAGGTGATTCAGTTGTCAGACCAGGTCAGTGAACTGGAAGGGATGGTCTTTCTCCACCGCCTCTGTTCCACCCTGTGACCCAATGGCCTGGCGCTCTCCTTCCTGACTGGGCAGCCAGGTTTCGCAAGGCATTGGGTGGAGAGGGAGCAGATGGGTGGTGAGGGCACTGGAGGAGCGAAGTAGATGAGATTTCTGGTAATTCTAAACTTCTACTTCATATCGACAGGCGGCAACATGTTGGTTTCAGAATTTTTTTTGGCATTAAAATAAATTTTTACTAGAACATGTTTATTGTACATACTACTTGGATTCATCATGGAGAGTGGGTACATGTCTGTACCCCATTTCAATCCTTTTTACTTCCTCTTCTCACTTCTATTCCCCCTCATCTGCAAAAGATTTATCTCTCTGTTTCCTATCATTTTTAAGTGGTTAAAAGATTTGAGAAGAATAGGAATGCTCATGATAGGAAAGTGGTGTGTAAACCCTGTTGGAATATAGGTGATCATTTAATGGGAGGGCTTTGAATGCTTTGTAGCAACATGAAAAGCCATATATGATGTTTTGCTAAGTGGATGTAGATTGACCATCAGAGCAAGGACAGGTGACATGGGGTCAAGTGATGGTGTTTAGCACATGGATTTTTTAGCTGGATGGACCAGACTGGGGGTTCATTTCCCATTTCCTCCACTCATGAGCTGGATTATCATCCACAAGTTCTCTCTCTCTTTCTCCCTCTAAATCTCTCTCTCTCTCTCTCTCTGAGACAAGATCTTGCCATGTAGCCCCAGTTGGTCTTGAACTCATGGCAATCATGGTCTCAGTCTCCTGAGTGCTAGGATTACAGGCATGTACCTCCATACCTTGCCATGTTTCCTAACTTTTCTGGGCATTGGTCTTCTTCTTCTTCTTCTTCTTCTTCTTCTTCTTCTTCTTCTTCTTCTTCTTCTTCTTCTTCTTCTTCTTCCTCCTCCTCCTCCTCCTCCTCTTCCTTTTCCTTCTCCTTCTCCTCCTTTTCCTCTTCCTTCTCTTCCTCCTCCTCCTTATCCTCCTCTTTCTTCTCCTTCCTCTTTTCTTCCTCCTCCTCCTCCTTTTTTTGTAGCAGAAATCAAACTCAGCATCTCACACTTGCCAGACAGGTGCCACTGAGCTCTATCCCTAGCCCTATTTTCTTCTTTTTTTACTATGTGAATAAAAGAATGAGCTAAATTGTCTTAAGTGTTAGATAAAATAGTGTGTTATGGTTTATGTTCAGATCCCTCCCCAGACCTCATGCAATCATTGACATGGTTCAAATCTAGCATTTGTGATTGGTTCATTGTCTAGTGCTCGGATTTGTGGTATGAGTGCTATACCCTTCCAGGGGTGGAGCCAGCATACAGTGTAAGGGTGCTAAGAAGGTGTGTCTTCTCTCTCTTCTGCCTGGTTGGCACTTTGCTGCAGGGGCAGCCATTAATTGCTGCCCTTCAGCCATGTCATTTTGCCTTGGAGCCAACTGAGTATGGACTGAAACCTCCAACCTGTAAGAAATAAACCTTCCCTTCCCTAACTTTGGGCATCAGGTATTTTGTCTCAACAACGAGAGAGAAAAGTAACTAAGACATAATGCATGAGACAGTGTCAGGTAGAAATCAAATTAGAATTTCCCTAAATTATTTTCCTTCTAGACTGGTGTGGTAGGATATGCCTGTAATTCCAGTACCCTGGGAGGCTAAGGATGGAAGATCATAAATTTGGCCAATTTTGGGAATTTTTGAGACTCTGTCTCAGAATAAAAAAGAATTGGAAATGTAGCTCAGTGAAAAGGTCCTGGGTTCAATCATCAGCTCCACTAAAAAAAAAATAGTTTCCTTCTACTTCTCTAAGTTGTGTGTATAGTTTTTAAAATATTTTTTTAAAGAACCATAGAAAATAATTAATGAGTTAGCTGGGTACAGTGGCTCATGCCTGTAATCCCAGCACTTGGCAGACTGAGGCAGGAGGATCGTTACAAGTTCAAGACCAACCTGTCCTACAAAATGAGTTCAAGGCCAGCCCAAACTACATAGTGAGACCCTGTCTCAAAAAGACCAAAAAAAAAAAAAATTGAGATTGAAGGATGTTTTAAAATTCCCCCACTGGTTACTCACTGTTATGTAATAAACTGGCCTACGACTTAGTTGCTTAAAACAACCACCATTTTATTATGTCTCACAATTTGAAAGTCAGATTTTGAGCAGGTCTCAGCCATGCACTACCTGCTCCTTATGACACTGGCTGAAGTCACTCAGTAGGGTGTATCTGGTGACTGGATCAATATGGAATTCTGGATGCTTCCTCATTCACCAGTCTTGTTCCTGGGTGATGGTTAGAGGTCAGACTCCACTGGAAATACTGACCCACCACAGTATGGGGTAACTGGACTGCTATGTGGCAGCTCAGGGTTTCCAGAACCAGTGGTTGAAGACAGGAAGCTGCTAGACCTTTAATTCCTGGGCCTCTACTCTGGCACAAATCACTGTGGTCTATTATTTGGTTGGTCACAGAGCTCATCTAGGTTAAAGAAGAGAGGACATAGACACTCACATTTAATGGGAATAAGGTCAAATGACTTGAAGTCATCTTTAATCTATCTTAGAAACTATCTGGAAGTTGGTGATACTGATATTAATACCAGTATGAGTTGTAAAGTTAAATCATATATCATCTCTGGGAAGAACCCTGGCTGATAGCGTTTGGTTGGCTTAGGGTTTTTTCCAGGCTGAGCCGGGAGCTCCAGTTGCTCAAACAGGAAGATACTGCAAGTAGGGCAAAGGGGAGAGAATCAAGTTATGCCCTTGAGTCTGTTTGTGGTACAAGAGATGAAATCAGGAACCCAGCCCCAGCCCTAGACTTTGGGAAACAGAAAGAAGTGATGTTTCTGTGCAGTTCCAACATGTGTTATGGTTTAAATCTTCTTTGAGACAGGGTCTTGCTATGCAAATCAGGCTGGCTTGCTCTGCAGCCTACGCTGGCCTTGAAACTCATGATCTTTCTATCTGGACTTTCTAAGTTTTAGGATTATGAGAATGTGCCAACATGCCTGGCTATTGTTTTAGATTTGAAACATATCCCAAAGTGTCATGTGTTCAGAGGGAGGGGATTTCAGAAGTTTATTGGCACATGAAGGCTCTGACTTCATCAGTGGATCAGACCATCGATGAGATGATGATTTGATGGCGTTTGGAAAGTGCCAGAAGTGAGGTGGGGCCTTTCTGAAGTGAGTGGATCACAGGGGTGTGGACTGCGCTGTATGTTCTCATACGGGCTAAGCTAATCTACAAATCTGTGCTTCAAAATGCTCCAACACGCTAAGCCTTTTGAGTACCAACATGATAGCACAAGTGGGAAATTCTACACCCAATTTTATGTGACAAGTTGCACTCAAAATGCAGGTACACTAAATGTGTGTGTGTGTGTGTGTGTGTGCACGCGTGTGTGTGATGGTGTCTCACTGTTACCCCAACTGACCTTGAACTTGCTGTTCTCCTGCCTCAGTCTCCTGAGTAGCTGACATTATAGGCACATGCCATTATATCCAGTTTCCCAAAATATTGTATTATATGTATGTCACTGTTCTAAAATGCAAAATGAATCTGAAATCTGAAACACTGCAGGTCCTGATGATTTGGGGTAAGGGATACTCATAACCCATCTTTTCAGGGATTAGTTGCTTGTTCCAAGGATGAGACCCTTTTATTTATTGTTTATTTTTGAGACCAGTAGTCCCTATATAGTTCAGGATGGCTTTAAACTCACTATGTGGCCCTGGCAGGCTTTGAACTCACAGTGAACCTTCTGCCTCAGCCTTCCCAGTGCTGGATGAGGCACTCTGTGAGCACTCTGTGTGTGCCTGTCAGTGTATGAAGATAAGAGAAGAGAGAAGAGCTGGGGGTGATGTACTGCCAAACTAAGGAAAACCAAAGATCACCAGCAAAACATGAAAAACCAGGAGAGATCTCCAACAGTCTCCCTCTCAACTCCAAAACTCTGAGAGAGCACATTTCTGATCATTTAAGCCCCACTTTGTGGCACTCTTATGGCATTGGAAACAGATGCTCTAGGAACTGTCTCGGAATCACTCTCTGGATCTCAGTGTGTGCAGTGCTGTGGCCTGACTCTGCAAACAGGCTGGATCTCACATAGCTAGGGGGCAGAGCCAAGGTCAGCTTTTGCGGCCCCGTCTGCCTTTCTGTGCTCCCTCTTGGATTAATTCCTAATACTCTCATGCTGCCCTGGGCTAGAGCAAAGTCTTCAACCAACTCATTCAGAAAAAGCGCTGAAGTTACAATGCCCTCCCAAGTAAATGAATCATACTTGAATGGTGAAATCTCAGATATGGCCTGGTTGGAAAGATTGTGGGGTCAATCAAGGGCCCTCACAGACCCCAGTGAACCATCTGCATGCCCTGAAGGCACCTTGTAATTATGATCCTTATTCTCTACCTGTACTCAGCTTCACACATCTGGGATCTTTCCTCTGGCAGCCCAGGTAGAGAAATCAGCCTACAGGGAAATCAGGCTTCCTCTGAGTGCAACTCGGAAAGGGAGTGGTGAGAGGGCCTCAGGAGCCCTTGGGTTTTATGGTGAAATCCTGGAAAACAACTATACTGGAGCTATCTCACCCAGTAGCAGCCAGGTCTTGCCAGAACCACTCTCCAGGAACACCGAGGAAAGAAAAGAAAGCCCCAAACCCAGAGATCATCGCAGACCTTAGAAGAGGGTGCGGTGGTGCACACCTGTCAACCCAGAACTCAGGAGACTGAGGCTGGAGAACTGTGGGTTTGAGGTCAGCCTGGGGCTACACAGCAAGGCCCTATGTAAAAAACCAAGTCAAAAAGCTCCCAAACCCTCAAACCACCCCAAATAGAGTGGGAACCTGATTCATTTATATTGTCTACCTCTGTTATCTGTTGAAAGGGTGGGGGGCTCTTTATAAAATATCTATGATTGCTTAAAAAAATAACCTCACATATAGCTGCTTAAATAAATAACAGATATTTATTATTCACAGTTGCCAGGGGTCAGGGTTCAGGGCCAGCCCAAGTGCTTGTAGCTCTGAGTCTCTCCTGGGGTTGCAGTGGGGTGCCCACCCTGCTTCTGAGAAGGCTTCCTCACAGGCTGGTTGGGGATGCCCCAGTCTTTCTCACTGCTGTCCATGTAGGCCTAAGGTGACCAGCCATCCTGGTTCATCCAGAACTGAGGGGGTTCGCAGAAGGTGAGACTTTCCATGCTAAAGCCAGCACAGTCCTGGGCAACTCTAGGACGAGTTGGCTGTCCTATGTAGGGCTCTTCATGGGGCTGTTCATGACACAAAGAGAGGGCTGAGAGAGTGACCATGACAGAAGCCACAGATTCTTTTATAGCTTCACCTTGGAAGTAACATAAAACGCACCTGAACACACACCTCTGCTGTTTTCTGTCGGCCACACAGACTAGCCCTGGTGCAAAATGCAAAGGAATGTGTGGGCATAGAGACTGTCTTGGAGGCTGGTCTTCATTTTGCCATAGACAACCATTTCAGTGTCTTTCACACCCATGGTTAACAGGGCACAGTGTGGTGGTCCTTCTCCTCCACATGATATTGGTTGTAGCCGGAGTCAGCTGGGGCCCAGCTGGGCTGGAATCCAAAAGGACTTCCCAGGTTGGCAGCTGGTGTCAGCTGTGGGCCAGGAGCTCAGCTGGGGCTGTCAGTGGGACAGTCTCACTTCTCTGCCATGTGGCCTCCCCACCAGGGAGAGGGACAGCTGGGTTCTGAGAGGAGCAGCCCAAGAACAGGTGCCACAAGAGGAATGGAACAGAAGCTGCCAATCTTCCTGACATTTTATGATGCCTTCTATTGCCAAAGCAGTCACAGGCTAGCCCAGAAACAAGGAGAAGGGAAATAAAGGATTTGATGTAAGGATTCATATATTTACTGTGTATGGTGGGGAGGAATTATGAAGGGCTGCCATACTCTCTGAAAATCATGCTTGGGGTCTCTCATTGGGAAATGTACCAAATCCCCAGGGGCTGAGAGGTTTCCCAGGCACTTTCAGAATTAGGTGTCTATGCGTTCATGATTATGATCCATTCCTGCTTATGCAGTCCTGTGAGGAGGGATTTACATGTATAACCTTGTTAAATTTTCATGTCTATCCGATGAGGAATGCATTGGTGGATATGGAAGCTGACATTTCAAGAGATTCTGTAACTTGTTTAAGGCCAGAGTTAGAATCAAATCCCAAATCAGTGCTTCCAAGTGCTGCCTCCTTTTTAGAACTCTTGCTCTTAAGACACTCTCTCTCCAATCACAGCTGCAGTGTTGTGGGAAGCCCAAGACACATGAGGAGGCCAGGTGCAGACATTTCCATCAGCAGCCCTTGTCAAGCTCTGAGCTGACACCCACATGGATGAGCCATGTTAAACTTTTTGGCCTAGTTAAGCCCCCATATGGCTGCAGCACCTTGTCAATCCAAGGAGGGGGAAGAGCTAATATAATAGCGGTTAAGTCACTAAGTTTTAGCAAGATTTGTTGCACAGCAATGCATAACCAAAACAAGGGTGACTACTCATTCTTGGATGAGTCCTCACAGAGCTCAAGGAGGGAGTTCCTGCCCTGGCTAGTGGCTGACATAGAGGATTCTCAGTGATCCTTGAGTTCAGTGCATGGGGGTGGGTGAGACAGTTTTCCTTATTGTCTGACCCAGCTGGAAAAAATTTAATTGAGTCACACAGCTAGGAGGAGAAACTGTGAAGGAGTTAACAAAAATCTGGGCAACATTCCCAAAGTAAATAATGTTGATTCTTAGCACAAAGGCGAATAGCATTGCCTCATGCTACTAAAACACAGTTATTGCTTTCTGACCGATTTGCTATTTTTGAAGCTTACAAATTTCAGAAAAGTAACCATAATAAGCATGACTTAAAAAATAACATCACCTGAAATGCCTAAACACCACCCAGTTCCTGAGGGGCATAAGCAGGTCCTTGTTATTGGGGACCGAGCATCACAGTCCTGGTGCCAAGATGACCTGGAGGTAGCCCTAGCTGGTACCTGGATCCTAGCCTGAAACCCAAGTCCTCTCAGCAGTCGGAGAAGGATGCTCCCAATGGTTCAGAAAGATGGCAGTTTTTTGGGCTCCAGCAGCCTCATCCGTTTTCAGTGATGCTCAAATTTTAGGACATCAGTATTATCTGGGAAGTACAGTAAACTGCAAATTCCAGGGTTCTTTCCAAGAAGATTCCCATTCTCCAAACCTGGAGTAGTACTCTAGAATTTTAATTCTAACAAGAGCCCAGTGATTCCTCTGTGACTAGGCCCCATATCACAGCACTGTAATCTCCATTCTTCCCCAAACACATGAAAAAGAGATGGGAAAACCTCTGTGCTTACCTTGGAAGGGGTAGGGGCTGAAGATTCTAAGCAGGTAAGGTTCTACCAGACTCACCTGGAGCGAGTAGTGTCTTTGTTCCTGGGAACCCCTCAGTGGTTCTGTCACCTCCACCCAGCAGTTTATTTTAGCCTGCTTCACTCTACTGGGTTTTCAAGAAAAATTCATTAGAAGAAAACTTCTGGGGATGTACTCAGTGGTAGAGTGCTTTGCCTAGCTTGTGTGAGACCCTAGGTTTGCTCCCCAGTGCTACATGTACATGCACTTCATGCAAGTGTGCACATGCATGCATGTACATGTGTGCACACACACACAGATTGAATCTTTTTGGGAGGCTGATTAGGGAGGATCATGTGAGAACAGAAATTCAAAACTAGTCTAGGCATTATAATGTGACCTCCACCGAGAGAGAGGGAGAGAGAGAGAGAGAATGATTACTAAATGCCTTTTCATCCTTAAAAAAAAAATTTCCCATGATGACAAGGATGTGGAGAAATTAGAATTTCTTAGCCAAAAGATGAAAACAACCCAAATGTCCACCAGCTGATGAGTGGATAAACAAATTGTTGTATAGCCCATGAATAGATATGATTCATGTAATAAAGGAACTACTGATTCATACTATGATATGAATGAACCTTGAAAACATTGTACTGAGTGAAAGGAATCAGACATAAAAAGTCACATGTTGCATATTTTCACTTGCATGAGACATCTAGAATAGGGAAACCCAGAGACAGAAAGTGACTGGTGGCTGCCAGACCCAGAGAGAGGGATGTGGGATTTCTTTTTGAGATGATGACATGTCCTGGAACTAAATAGTGGTGACAATTGTAGAACGTTGTGAATGTAGCAGAGCATGGTGAGGTAACTTGTAATCCTAGCTATTTGGGAGGCAGAGACAGGAGGATCTTCTGAGCCCAAAGCCAGCCTGGGCAGCCTGGAAAGACCCTGTCTTGAAAGACAAACAACAACAACAACACCCCCAAAGTATTGTGAGTGTATTAAATGTCAGTAATGGTAAGATGCAGTCATGCTCTACTACAGTTAAAGTAATTCTCAGCCAGGCCAGGTGTGGTAGTGCACCCCTGTAATCCCACCGCCAGGTAGGCTAAGGCAGGAAAATTGCCTCTAGTTTAAGGCCAGCCTGGACTGGATGGTGAGTTTAAGATCAGCCTGAGCAACATAGTGAGACCTTGTCTCAACCCCCTCCCCCAAAGTATCAATCAATCAATCAATCAATCAATCAGTCTCAGCCAGGCATGGTAGCATACACTTTTAATTCCAGCACCCCAGTAAGGGAGGCTGAGGCAAAAAGATCAAAAGTTAGAGCCTGGTCGGGGCAACTTAGCAAGGTGCTATCTCAAGATAAAGAATGAAAAAGGGGTGGGGATATAGCTCAGTGCAAAGGTCCTGGGTTCAATCCCAGTAGAAAGATCTGGGAACAGTCATTTTACTCCTCACAGACAAGCCCGTCAGAGGTTGGGCCAGGGCAGCTGCTCTGTGGCCTACCACTGCAGGCCACCTCTCTCCCTCACACTCCTCTCCCCACAGTCTCCTGGCAAAAAAGCCAACTTTCAGGAATGCACAGGCTGGCCTAGGTGCCCCTCAGGTACTCCCAGGTTTCAGCCACGCGGCCCACCCCAGTGCACTCAGCCTGTCGTTCTTCAGCTATTTCCAGAGCCTGCTCGCCTCAAGTAGGCTGAGTGAAAGAGAAATGCATTTCGCTTCGTATTTTAAGTAAACCTTCCCAAGGGCCTCGATGGCTCCTGCAGCTGTCTGAGCCAGTTAACACAGGCTGGGGGGATGGGGCTCCTTACATTGCAGCCGTGGATTGCTTACCTTCCCGAATAGCACACAGGGCCCGGGCAGATGGTCTGGGGGAGCTGCGGACATCTTGGGGAATGACTGGGATTAATCCCAGTGGTACCCGTTTATGTATGATTGGGCCTTCTCTCTGGCTGTGGGACTCTGTGTGTTGGTCACATAGTAGGTGCCTAATAAAGAGGCACTGGTGCAGTGGTTCCTGTCTCAGCTCATCCTGAAAGAATCTTCATTCCAGGTAACAGAGCCAGCAAAGGCCTCGGCTTTCCGGTTCTCCTGAGAATAAGATGCGGGGAAAGCTCGACTGAGAAATGAGAGTCGTTTAATCTGTTTGCTGTGTGAGATGGAATCGTTCACTACGTGGGGAGATGGCAAGACAAGCGGGTAACTCAGTCGTGCTTTGCGTGGGACTCTGCCCCTGGTCCTCCCCAGTGGCTCAGGATTGGGCTACAGCTTTTTTTCTCCCCCAGATCCTGAACGTTCCTTATGTCTTCTAGTTATAGTAAAAAATCAATTATTTTTTAAAGTTTACTAATGTACAAAAAGGCAATTGCCAAATCCAGGAAGGGCAGCCCTGTGGAAAGGTGCTGACCTCAGCAGCAGAAAGGCTCGCGGGGAGAAGGGAAGCCACTCCGCTCGCTTGTGTGCAGGGCTGGCTACAGCGTGGGAATGGGGAGTGGAGTCCCTGAATCTCGACAAGGTGACCGTCTTTTCTCAGTCTCAGAGCATTGTTAAACATGATGAATTTGGGGGTGAATGGGGGCAAGAGGAAGACTGCAGAGCTGAAGCAGCTGCAGTTTCTAAGTCACCGTTCGAGGTAAAGCAGGAGCGGATAGACTGTCTACAGCACAGTGGCTGCAGGAGGAGATTGCGAATTCAGGTTGAGGCTGACCTCAGGTGGTGTGTGGTTTCTCCACTGTGTGGACAAATGCCCCATTTCCCCACTGGGAAAGGTCTTCTAGGAGAAGAGGTTTCACTGTGGACTGCACTCCTCACTGGAGATCTCAAAATGCATGACGGTGCTCAAAGCTCTGAAGTCACACAGGAAGCAAACTTGCTTGGGTGCTATTTAACCCAGTGCTTCCCAAAGTTATTTGACCTCGGGATTCCTTTCCCCACTTCATAACATTCATCCCTCTCCTGTGATAGCCAGGTTCTTAAAAATCATTTGGGTCATGGTACCCTGATGTCCAGGGGAGTTGGTGCTGGCCATTCCTGCCCTGCAGGGAGCCATATGTTTAGTCGGGCAGGTCACATGATATGCAGTCCTGCTGTGATGATCCAGAAAATGCAGTCATTTATTATACCTGCCAGGTTCCTTCATGAGATTTTGTGAGTCTCTCCATAACCACAAAGGGAACCAGTGACATTTACTGAGCACCATCTGCTAGAGCAGTGATGGCGAACCTTTTAGAGACGAATGCCCAAACTGCAACCCGAGACCTACTTATTTATCACAAAGTGCCAACACTGAAATTAAATCTGAATACTGAGGTTTGAGTCTAGAAAAAAACAACTTACACATTAACATCTTTTGGATCATCGCCATCATGATGATGTTCCTCCTCACTAGCAGATTTCCCATCACTTCTCATTGGCTGGAATTGTATCACATGATGCTTCCTATTAGCTAGGAGAGTAGAACAAGGATTAGCTAGAACATTTGGGACCTGTTCCCCTGTTCCTGGGACCATGAACGATTTCTTTTTTTATGTAAAGTGGGAAAGAATTGGAAATTGAGTAGACAACCAGATGCCTTGTGTGTGTGTGTGTGTCCTCACATGCATGTGCATAGTGGGCGTTAAGAGGGGGATGGGTGAGAGAGTCACTAGTGGTTATTTTGTTATCCACAGTGTCCTCCCAGACCTGCATCTCACTCTATCTAGTTCATTTTCCCTCCCTGTGGTAGATTATGTTATTTGTTCCTATCTGTCACCCTTCTGCGTATCTGTCTTCTTTATCATGTCACTTTGCAGTACTTTCCTTCTGTAAATGAGACCTCCCTCTATGATTTAGTTACGTTACTAATGCAAAAGTGAACTTATGAGAGTTCTCAGCTCAGGTTTCTGGAAGGCTCATGTGTTTTTGCTTTTCTTTTTATGTTTCTGCTATCTCCATGAAAAAAACATGGTCCAGGAAGATGGTTACAGATAGGTTGAGCAGAGCTGCCCTGTCTTAGTTGCTTTTCTCATTGCTGAGACAAAATGCCTGACATCCAAAGTTAAAGTAGGAAAGGTTTATTTAGCTCACAGTTTGTAGAAGTTTCAGTTCTTAACTGGCTGGCTCCAAGGAAGGATGCCATGGCAGATACACATTGCAGAGGAGAAACAGTTCATGGTGGGCAGAAGATAGCAAAGCAAGTGTCATGGTTTATGTCAGTGCCTCCCCCCCAAGCCTCATGCAATCATGGACGTGGCCAAATCTAGCATTTGTAATTGGTTCGTTGTCTAGCACTTGGATTGGTGGTATGAGTAGTATACCAATCCAGGAGTGGAACCAGCATACAGTATAGGAACGGGGAGAAGGCATGTCTCTCTCTTTTTTGCTGATCATGCTTGCTGTTTGTGGTACCCATGAATGGCTGCCCTGCCATGCCACCCTGCCACTGGGAGCCAACTGAAGATGGACTGAAACCTCCAAAGCTGTAAGAAATAAATCTTTCTTTCCTTACCTTTGGGCATCAGGTATTTTGTCACAACAACAAGAGAGAAAAGTAACTGAGACAGCAAGAAAAGGATGACCACAGATTTTCCTATCTCTTGTATCTTATCCAGGCTACTTGGAGCAGGTAGCACACATGTTCTTAATCCTAGTGCCTTGATCCTAGTATTGTACAATGAATCATTACCAGCATCACACATTCTATATCCAGCCACCTCGGAAAAAGCCCCACCTATGGCCACATGAGGCTTTGAGGGACATCAAGACTCAGCCATAGCATGTCCCTAACAGCCCACCCCACAGAAGCTCATCCTAGAGAAAATTCCCCCAAATAATGCACAGACACACTGGTGAGCTCAGTGCAGACTGATCACAATCTGACCACACAAGTGAGCCTGGCCATCAAAGGTACTTGTTCAGGACTCTGAGTTTTGGATTGCTTTGTTATAAAGAAATAGCTGACTGATAAACACACTCCCCCAAACACTCTCATCTTCCTCACTGTTGCTTTCCTTTTCTGTGCCTATTTTTTTTTCTTTTGAAGGTAGTAAAATACAACAAAACAAGACAGAACAAAGCTAATGGAGACAAAGCAGTGAAATTGGTACAGAACTTCAGAGCAGGATACCAGGATAACAATAATAGCTACCATAGTATATCTTGTTATCTTCACAATAATTTTCCATTCAATCAGGTATAGCAAAATCAAACCAAACACAGAACATTATAAAACCTATCAAAACAGAATATTGAATAGAGCAAAACAATTAATCAGAACAAAGCAAAACAGTGAAAACAATATTTGCCTTCAAAGAGAAGATGGAAGGAAATCTGTGTCTATTTTTTATCCTAACTTTCTGACATCAAAAGAGAAATATTGCCACCTGGCAAGGTGATGTACTCATGTAATCCCAGTTCTAGGTCAGCCTGGACGACTTAGTGAGACCCTGTCTCAAAATGTTTTTTAAAAAGGGTGGGGGGATGTAGCTCAGTGCAAAGGCTCTGGATTTAACCCCCAGTACTAGGAGAGAAACAGGAGACACTGAGAGAGAGAGAGAGAGAGAGAGAGAGCAAGAAAAGAGTAGAGGAGAATGATGGTTGAAGCTTAGTGTGATAATTGTATCAGAATCCTCATGGGACCAGTTACAGTCTATATTTATTTTTCAAACCCAGGACTTCATTTTTGTGTTGCTGAGGATTGAATCCATGACCAGGTATATGCTAGGCAAGCACTGTACCACTGAGCTTTGCTTACAGCCACCAGTTTTATTTTTTCATGTTGCCTGATACTCTTTTGACTAGATACTTAATCATCCAAAGAACAATTGTTGGCTGTGTAGACATTTTTAAAAAATTTATTTAAGAGAAAAAAAGACCCAGAAAAGAAAAATGAAAACAAAAGAACAAACAAAAACAAACCCAATACAATAACATTGTAGGTTTACAAAACAAGATAATAGGAATTTGACAATGGCTGTAATATTGCGTATTGTTACCTCAAAAAGGGTTGCTTAGAATAACAGATATAAACATGTAAAATTGATCTCATCATATGAATATTAATTGTTCTTTTTTAACAGCTAATACAATTAGTAGTATAGTCATTTTATCTATCTATCTATCTATCTATCTATCTATCTATCTATACACAAATTTGTGTCTTTTTCCTTTTTCCTTCCTTCTTTCCTCCTTTCCCATTTCCCAGTTACTTTTCCTCTTGAGCAGTTTCTTACGCTTATACAATATTTATTGTAGATTTTTGATCATATATACTTTTTCAGTTTCTTACACTAAGGAAACAATATGGTATTTACACATGTGAATTTGATTTATTTCATTTATGAGTTTGGTCTCAAGTTATGTCCATTTACTTATAAAAGTCTCCATGCAATCTTTCTTTATAGCTGAATAGTATTCCATTGTATAAAAATACCACATCTTTTTTATCCATTCCTTGATTAATGGGCATTTGGACTGTATCCAAGATTTGGCTATTACAAATTGTGCTGCTATAAACATGGGTGCACATATATCACTGTGGTATGATGTTTTCAATTCTTCTGGGGAAATACCCAGAAGTAGGATAGCTGGGTCAAATGGAACCTCTAATCCTAGCTTTTTGAGGAGTCTCCACAGTGGGTGCACCTGTCTACACTCCCACCAACAGTGAAGAAGAATTCCTTTTTCCCCACAGCCCCTCCAGCATTTGCTATTGGTTGATTTCTTAATCGTGGCCATTCTTCCTGGGGTAAAATGGAATCTTAGTGTTGTTCACCTAGTTTTCTTCATTACAAACAAGGTCACAATGAACCTTTGCATTCATAGAGTTTCTTTATTCCTTGGGTCATATCTTGGGATTTGAATCCCTCTCCAAGACTGAGTTGAGATTTATTGAGTCAACAGTATGTGGCAGATTACATCTTCCAAAGATGGCCACAGTATCTCTCATCCCACCCTCTCTTCCATGTCCCATCTGAAAGGGCATCTCTGTCCAGCATCTTGATTCTGGGTGGGCTTGTGAGTGCTTCAGATGAAGAAACACAGTGGAAGGGATAGTTTGTGACTGGACAGACAAGGACATAAGGTGGGCACTGGGTTCTTTCTCTTGGTATGCTTGTGCTGGGGGAAGTCAGCTATGAAGTCCAATTATCTTGAAACCATCAGCCAGGGAAGCCACAGGTGAATGTTCCAGAAAGTGGCTCAGTTGCTCTTATCCAACAGCTTGCACTAGCTGGCAGCCAGTGAGTGGACCATTCTGGGTGTGCAGCCGGGCAGAGCCTTCAGCCGGAGTCTTGGCAGCTGAAGCTCTAGTCACCAAAGCGCAGAGATGAGCCACCCCTGCGCCTTTGCGGATTGCTTCCCGTTATCACCCACCTCATCCCAGGGTACCACATTCTGCTGACTTGAGCATTTTCACTTAAACAATATATGGTGTATGTTCTTTTCTTTCCATGGACTTTGTGCTCTAGGTGGAGGACATTCACTCAGATGGCATCTTTATATCTGTGGAATCTGGAAAATTCGGTCTTCCTGGGGGATTTTCTTCAACTGAAATGAGTTTACATCTCATGTCTGAAGCACAGCTCTGATGCTTATTGGCTATGGCACCTTGGATCCCTGGCTCTATTTCCTCATCTGCAAAACAGGATAACAATCTTCTTTCTTTCCCCTAATCTTTTATCCTTTTTTCCCTTTTCTCCTCTCCTTCTTTAATTTTCTTGTCTCTCATTTTATTTTTTCATTTTCTCATAATCCCAGGCTCTTGTGTTAATTTCCCCATGCAAGATCTTTAAAGCTCCACTGTGGATCCCCCTTAAAGGGACTTGACAAGCGCTGCTGGTGATTTTTTTTTGGTAACAGAGACCAGCAGAGGAGGCAGCTGCTGCTGCGTTCTGTGCTCTGCATCTCGAGCAGGACAGTTTCCAAGGTGACTGAGACTGGTGTGTGAGGATAAGGTGAGGCCCCAGAGTTATGAGCTGCCAAACTTGTAAACCACACAGCTTCCTCCCAGCCACGCGATGCACAGCACCTATCAAGCTATTTAACAACCCACTTGCGGTGAAGTGTTCAACAATGCTTAATGATCAGTGCATCTATAAATAGGATCATAGAACAATTTGGATAGATGTTAATATATGGGTTTAATCGTGGAGAGACTAAACTTTGAGTTGTTTTGATCACAGAGAGCCATAAAAAATCTGCTGCAATGCACATATTCTGCAGTTGTCTGCGTCAGATGTCTTGTTCCTGCTTAACATGTCCTTGTGTGTGTAATTTACCAACATGATAATAGTGTGCTGTTTGGCAGCTTGCAATTTACAAAGTGCCTTCACACACATGTTCTCATTTGATGCCTCCAAGACAGGCACGGGGACTGAGATTTAGGGGACACAAATCTCACGGGGACTGAGATTTGGGGGACGGAGATTTGGGGACTTGCTCCAGGACTTTCAGATGGGGATGCAGGGAGGGAGTACACAGGCCAGTGGTGGTGACGGTGGTGGCAGTGGACACCCTATCAGAACTGTGCAGCTTTCAATTTGATCTTCTTTTCTTATTCCAACCAAACCCTGATTACCTAGTTTGAGAGACTTAGAATAATCATTTCCTCTCCTGTCCACCCTGATAGAGGGCAGTTCTTGGGGGGGGTCTAGCACCCTGACTTTCCTTTATTACTTTGCATTAAAAGTAGATTTGTGCCGGAGTTAGCAAATAAAAACACATTATATCCCATGGTCTACTTTATCTAGCAATGCTAATTAAAAGGGTTTGTTATTAAATTTTTCCTCTTAACAGTTATCTGGGAGTTTTGGGATGTAGCTAAGTGGCAGAGGACTTATCTAGCAGGTGCAAGGCCCTGGGTTTGATCTCCGGCATCCATCACCCCAGAAAAATTTATGGAAAAACTTGAAAAGCCAGATAAATTAACTAGGAGTTATGCTTAATTTACTAGCAGGCAACAGCCTCTGTTAGTATTTTGGATGTCTACTGTGACTTTTCTCGTGCATACATTTGTGTGTATAACTTCCTTTCCTAGAAAATAAAATAAAATAAAATAAAATAAATAGAAAATGAGATTTACTGAAAATACACAACTTCAGGCTCACGTCTCTTCCCTCAGTAGTGTCTTGGACATCATCCCTAAGGCGTCCTCACATAATCTGTAGTGGTCAAACACAGCAAGTTCCGGAGGGAGGGACTCTGCTCAGCTACTCCCCTGTGGGGAGCCCTGTGGCTGCTCCAGGGTTTCATTACTGCAGACCTGGCCATGAACAGTCTTGCTAAGCCTCTCTGAATATTCCTGGAATAAATTTCTGGCAAGAGAATTTCTAGGTCAAAGGATCGGCAAGCTTGTAAGGTTTCCATTACAAATTCTCATTGTCCTCCAGAGAAGTTCAGTCAACTTGTGCTCTCACAAACGGCATCTAAAAGTGCCCCTTTCCTTGCACATTGTCAACACTGGGGGATATTAAAAGCATAAAAGAAAGAAGGAAAGAAAAACTTTGATTCTAAGCCTGTCTCATTCCACAGCCATAACACTCTGTTCCTAAATCACAAGAAATAATCTTACTGCTATTCACGGAGCCTTGAACTCCCAGAGGGAAGCGAATAGTATCAGGGACAGAAGTGTGTCCCCTCATACTCAGGCTGGAGGTCACATCTTGACACTCTCTCCCCTGCCCTTGGACTTGGCTGAAGAATCTTCATCATCCTGGTCTTGCAGGTGGCAGTTACTAAAGGACTTGTTATGGAATTACTCTTCAACTGAGCTGTACGTCTCCAACCTTCCCCATATTATTCAGATAAATATTTAATAATAAATTCTTCAGCAAAGGCTGCCTGCAGGACTGGGGTGAAGAATTTTCTCGTCAGGGGAAATTTCTCTTTATAGAAGAATTTAGTTTGTAAATGGAGAAAGAGGCATGTGGTAGTGATATAAGGGAACGAAATTCCTGACCTACTATATGTCTGATACGAGTTCATGTTCTCTAAAATTGAAGAATGAATTTTAGGAACAACAGAAGTAAAAGTAGAATATATTTATTAAGAGAAAGAAAGCTTCTGTCTGAGAGAGAGAGAGAGAGACAGAAGGGGTCCCGAGTGCGTTGCCAAAGATTCTGTCTTTTCTAGAGATTTTTATAGAGTAAAACCATGAGATGAGGCAGGTCTAAAGTGGGGGAAAACTGGGACCTCCCAAGGCAGAGGACATGAGGTGGGACAGAAGTATGATCAACCAATCAGATTAATTGTTTAGGTAGAATTGACCAAATTAGGGGCAAATTGGGGGGTGAGTCACATAGGAAGCTAGGGAGGATCAGTGACTCTTCCTGGGCGGGGGTTGGAATGGTGACTCCTGGTTTCTCAAGGTGATCCATACCTAATCCCTAATGTTTATACTGAGGGTGTGGCTGTATTTCTTTGCCTTCTGTCTTGAGATCTGGCCCACAGCAAGAGGTGTGTGTCTCCTCCAAGGTCAGAAGACATTTGGTCCTCTGTGCCAGCTTCCTTGAGGGCCTAGGCCTGTCTGACTGCCTCTACTATTTCTAACTAGCTCAGCTGCCTGTAACAGTGGCACCTGCCTGCAATGCTAGCACTCAGGAGACTGAGGCAAGGAGGTTGTGAGTTTGAGGTCAGCCTCTGTTGCCTATCAAGGTCCTGTCTTCACTGTCAGCAAAAATTTAAAATTTAGAAATATAAATAAATGAATAAGGATAGAATCAGAATGGCATTGATCATAGATGGCTGTTTAGATCAGGTGCTTCGGAGAGAATAACACAATCTTAACTTGAGTACTTACTCTCTATTTTCTTGGGTGGGGGTACTGGGGATCAAACTCACAACCTCATGCTTACCAGGCAAGTGCTTGGGAATGACTGAGCTAAATCCCCAGCCGCACAAGAACACAGTCTTGAAGATTTCTGCCCCCAAATTTGAACCTGAACCTGATCAAGCTTCTAGATCCAACTGTCAATGTTATGAGGACAGAGAAAATGTTGAACTACACTGTTGAGATACAATTGGCAAAATCTAGTCTATGAATACCGTTTCAATTAAATGACTTTCTTGTTTTGTAAAAACAACAGTTTGGGTAGGTATGGTGGTGCATGCCTGTAATCCCAGCACTCGAAAAACTGATGCAAGAGGATTGTTGAGAGTTCAAAACCAGTTTGGGCTACATAGTGAGTTCAAGAGTTCAAGACCAGCCTGAGCTACATAGTGAGACCCTGTCTCAAAAAACTCAAAACAAACAAACAAAACAAAAATCCTAAAACAAACAACCTCAATTGTGTTAAGGAATCCTAAAACAAACAACCTCAATTGTGTGAGAAGGATTGCACCTTGAGATCACAATGCCAAGTAAAATACATCAAACACAAAAGTTAAATATCACATGGTTCCCATGCATGGGAAACCCAAAATATAAATAATTTAAAAAGCAAAATAAAAAACAGATGACAGGAAGTGGGGAGGTAGATTTTGTGGAGATGGGAAGGGGTCCTAGGAGTGCAGGAAGATAGGAGGGTTGGGAGAAAAGCAAAAGTGAAAATGATTAAGATGTAACATAAACATGCACTAGTTCCCCAAGATGAATGTAATTATTGTGTACTGCAAATATACACTAATACAAAAGAAATTTAACAACAACCAAACAAAATGGAGAAGAAATCTATAGATTAGAAAGATACCTAAAGCCATATATACCAGTCATAATGTGGACCTTATTTGAAAAAAAAAAGATGGAGACATTAACAATTTGAGCACTGACTGGATATTATATTAAGCAATCATTATAATTTTTTGATATGGTAATAGTATGATAGGTATATTTTAAAGTTGGCATTCATCTACTAGAGCAAAACTTTTCAGTTTTAAGCCTTTGTCTCCTAGGGGATATTTGGTAATGCCTGAGGCAATTTTGGTTTTCAAGAGAAGCCAGGGATGTTGTCTCACTAAACAAATTATTTGGCCCACAATGTCAATAGTGCTGAGATCCTGAGACAATGGGTGGGATTTATTCCAAGATAATGTGTGACATAGGAAGTGTGTTGGTAGTTGGGGCTGGGTCAGGGTATGGTACTTTGTTATATCCAGCCTCCTTTCAGATAAATTTGAAATCTATAATTAAGAAACTCAAAACATCTCAGGAGGTTAATTGCCACCTCTGAAGCTCTTTTGAAGAAACCTCTTTAACATTTGATGGTGTCTTTGAACTTTTTCTGATCTTATTTGCAGGGAAGTTATAAAGTAGGCAGTTTTTTTGTTTTTTGTTTTTGTTTTTGTTTTTGTTGTGGTATGGGGGATTGAATCTGGGACTTTCACACTGAGCTACATCTCCAGCCCTTTTCAAAAAATGTTTAACTCTGAGCAGAGTCTCATAAACTCAAATTGCCCAAGTTTGAGTTTGAATTTACAACTTTCCTGCCTCAGTCTTTCAGAATGATGGGATTATAAGTGCACACCAGCATGCTTGGGTTGTGTTTATTTATTTTTTTATTTTAAAAAGCAAAACTGAAAAAAAGGATAGAAATAATACAGAATTTCAAAAAAATAGTAGGAAATCAACACTAGTTAATATATTGCATATTGTCAAAAGCCCCCACCCCCGTTAGCAAGTGAGAGCCAGAGATCTAGACCTCTCTTGAGAAACGGTTGACTATATGCAATGCAGTAAATAGTGGGGATTTCCTTCTATTATCTCTTTGAAGCCAAATATTGTTATCACAGTTTTTCTTTGTTCTGATTAATGGTATTGCTCTATTCAATGTTCTGTTTTGATAGGTTCTAGAATGTCCTGTATTTCCTTTGATTTGGCTGTACCTGATTGAAAGAACAACTGTTGTGACAATAGTGGGATATACTATGGTACATATTACTGTTATGCCAGTAACTTGCTGAGGGTTTCTGTACAATTTCACTGCACTGTCTCAGTTGGCTTTATTCTGTCATATTTTGCTACCTTCAAAATAATAAAAAATTAAAATAAGTAAATAATAAGTAATAAATAATAAAAAGTAAATAACAACAAAACAGATCAGTAAGGTACTGAGCAAGCTGAAACACAGTATAACTAAATAGAAAATGGATTTGAAAAACAAAAGGAGGAAAAGAAAGTGAGGAAAACACAGATAATGGACTCAAAAAGCAAAAGGAGGAAAAGAAAGCGCTCTAAAGGATATAACTGCATGTATGTTTAAGTGTGTAGGATTGATACCCATGTTGTTAAGTTTTTGTTGGATCATTGAACAGAACTGTTTGCAGCCTCACTGTTTGAATGTCCACCTTGTATGCTTTAATTTTGTAACTTGAACAACTATATCTAGAAGACAATATGTAATTTATCAACTAGTGATTTCTTACTGTTTATTTTTTTTCTTTGAAACTCTGTATTGTTTCTTCCCTTTTTTTCTGTTTTGATTTTTTTCTCTTTAATTAAAATTTAAAAAAATATATTTCATATTGTTATCTTAAAGTAATTGCTCAGGTTACAAGATCTAGATGTAAAAAATGACCAAAAAAATGACAGCACAAACTGTTCTTTTTGATGAACTAACAGAAGTTAGTAGTATAGTTATCTATCTTGTATGCATATACATACATACACTTATATTTGTATACTCACAGACATATAATATTTTCCTTTCTTCCTTTTCTCCTTTCCCCTATCCCAGTTGTTCTGTCATTTTGAGCACTTTCTTTCCCTTTGATTCTTACAATATGTATTGTACATTTTGGATCTTATTACTCTTTCAGTTTTTTATTTTTATTATTTTTTATACTAGGGAGACAATATGATTTTTATAAATGTGAGTTTGATTTATTTCACTTAGGGGTGTGGTCTCAAGTTGCCTCCATTTATCTAGAAAAGCCTCAAGATAATCCTTTTTTATAGCTGAGTAATATTCCATTGTATAAAAATACCACATCTTTTTTAGCCATTCTGTGGTTGATGGGCATTTTGGTTGTTTCCAGGATTCAGCTATTACAAATTGTGCTGCTATAAAGAAGTGATATATGTACTGTGGGAGCACTTATATCACTGTGGCATGACATTTTCAATTTTTCTGGGAAAACACCCAGAAGGTGAATAGCTGGACTGAATGAGACTTCCAATCCTAGTTTTTTGAGGACTCTCCATATTGATTTCCACAGTGGTTGCACCAGTCTACACTCCCACCAGCAATGGAGAAGTGTTCCTTTTTCCCCACAGCCCTACCAACATTTGTTATCGGTTGTGTTTATTTTCTTCTGTTCCGCTATCCCTTCCTTCCTACCACCAGGAGAGAGCTGAGCAGGTTGAGCTCCCTCAAGGTGTCTCCTCAACTGCAAATGAGGGACATAAAGGAATCTTGCTTACTTCAGGGGTTGCTAGGAGATTATGTATTTTCTAGTGTTACCAAGGGTGTGACGATTGCTGGGAGGGGTGACACACACCTGGAATCCCAGCATTTAGAAGGCTGAGTCAGGGGGATCACTGTGAGTTCAAGGCCAGCCTGGGCTACAAAATGCGTTCAAGTCCAGCCTGAACTGCATAGTGAGATCCTGTCTCAAAAAGACAAAACAAACATAACAATAATAAATAGAATGTGATGATTTTCTCTACCCCACAACAGTGCAGTCTTTGTCTCAACTTGAACTAAAGAACTTTAATTTCATTGTAATTTTAGTCTTATAGAATTAATTGGGAAGTAATCATTTTTAATTAATTTCCTAGAAAAATTTGTGCAAATTGATAAAGTTTCTTCTTTCATATTTAGTGAAATTTGCATATGAAGGTAACGGGGTCCAAATTTTTCTATGTGGTAAGGTTTTAAACTATAAATCCAATTTCTTTAATAGATATAGGGCTACCAATGTTATCTGTTTCTTTTTGAGTGAGCTTTTATTGATGATATTCTCATCATCCTTTTAATCTTTGTAGAATATATATTTGATATCTCTTCTCTCATTTCTTAAATTGGTAATTTGTGTCTGAATTAGTCTCTTAGGTGGCAAAAATTCAACAGGGAGTTAGAAATCCTTTGTTTATATGAGAAAAGTTGATTTAGAAGTAAAAGTTTTTCTTTTGTACCTCTTTATAGAATTGTTTCCCACCCTGAGTTAATGTAGCAGGAAGGGTGAAGGGGGATAGTCACATGAAAAGCTGACTTGTGGGCTTATAAGCCCCTCACTCTGGGAGGCTGAGGTAGGAGAATCCCGAGTTAGAACCCAGGGTGGAAAATTTAGTGACTTAGGGAGACCCTATCTCAAAATAAATAAAAAGGGCCATTCAGGATCCTTTCCAAGCTAGTCCACTGACATCCTCTTATGTGAGTAGCAAGAAGCCCTAAGCGATGTTGTGGTATGTGTTTACTCCCAAGCCCTGGAGAGTCTGACAGCAGTGACAGCTCAGTTAATATCCTCTGTCCACTTGCCCCGGAAGTGTCTGGAGAGCAATTTGACATAGTGGGGAAACCGTGGCTTCTGGGATGAGACAGATCTAAATTTAGTTTGGCTGTGCTGTCAATAGCTGTGAACCTAGGGCAAATTCTGAAGATTCTCTGAATTCTACTTTCCTCGTGTGAAAAATAGGGAAAAATGAGAACTACTTCAAAGTGATCTTGGGGTGTTTAAAGGAGATAATATATGATTCTGACATACACAAGTTTCAGTGGATATTAAAGTGTGGTCCCTCAGACCTGCTTGTTAGAAATACAGATTCTTTAGCTTTTTAGACCTATTATATCAGGAACCCTGGCCTGGGATGTAGCTCAGTGGTAGAGCACTTGCTTGGCATGTGTGAGGCTTTGGGCTTGATTCCAGCAATGTTCCTTCCCCTGTGACACAAAAGAAGCTCTGGAAGTGGGGAGATCCAAGATGGCCAACTGAACTGTAGCACGATAGAGAGCCTCTCTGAGAAAAACAACTCAAATGCTGGAATCTGACACCATGGAGAGGACCAGACGAAAGGAGAGGAATTCTCATGACCCAGGAAGAAACTGAGGAAAAAGAAAAAAAAATAAAGTTAAAAAAAGAAGAAGAAGAAGAAGAAGCGTGGATGGAGAGCTGGAGCTGGGCATGCCCCAGTAGTTGTGCTGGGAGCATCTTAGAGTCCGGTAACTCACGATTGAGCTGGGGTCATGGCCCTGCCAAGAGCAGGGGATTGCTGAGCTGGAGACCCTTGGTGGGATGAAGCACTGCAACAGGGAGTGGAGATGGCGAGCAGAGCTGCACAGGCTTCGGTGAGTGCTGGGAACTGCAAGTCCCAGAGCGAGGTCACCGGCTGGACAACATATTGGATTTGGGCAAGTCAGGCTTGAATCAACGGTTGAGGTGGTGCCAGTTGGCGGCTCCTGACCCAAAGTGGATTGGAGGGATCTGCTTGGGCTGGGCCATGCCCCTGATCGGGACCCAATAGCCAGGGACAAGGCTGTCCCGAACCTATGACATCCGCAGGGCACAGTCTTAACGTGCTGAAGTCACTCACTGATGCTGAAGTCACTCACTGATTGAGAGGGGAGGGGCTGGCCCACACCACAGCCCCTGTGTGCACCTCACAGATCAACAGCAGACAGGGGAGGGCAGCACTGCCCTAGCCAGTAAGCTGCAGAGGGACTTAAGGCAGTATGTAGTAAAGGTCCAGACACCTCCACCATTCACCTGTCTGAGGGAAACCAGAAGAATGACAAGACAGAGAAACAGCAAAAGGCCTTTAACCACCTACCCAGGGAAAATAAGCCCAGGAGGAGTGAGTACAGAGGAGATTGAGGGCAGTGGATACGCAGTATCAGACATGGCCTCATTGGAAATAAAGAAATACTTCCATAACCTCATTGACGAATTTAAATCTGAAATTCTAACTCAGGTGAAGCAAGATATAAGAAGATTAATAAAAGAAATGCTAGGTACTCCTCAAGAAGACACAAAGGGAAGAATGGAGGAACCCAGAGAAAATAGAGAAGCCTTTGATGAAGAATATAAACAAAATCTAGAATACATGGAACAGATCCAAAGAGAATATCAGTAAATTAAAAACTCCAATGAAAGCTGGCAAAACTTCTTAAAAGAAACTAAAGATAGACTTTTAAAACTTGAAGATAGGTTTGCAATGTATGATCATGAAAAGAAGGATCTCTTAAAAATAACAAGGAACCAGGAAGTAATGATACAAAGGCTAGAAGACATCAAGAGGATTTATAACTTAAGAATAAAAAATGTGAATGAAGAAGCAGGGACAAATACAAATGAAATAAAAAGGCTATTCACAGAAATAATTAAGGAAAACTTCCCAAGCATAGGAAGTGATGTTCAGATATATGAGGCATACAGAACTCCAGCCAGCTACAACCAAAACAGATCTACACCCAGGCATATAATAATCAGGATCCCAGAAATCCATCACAAGAACAGAATATTAAAAGCAATCAGAGAAAAGAAACAGATTACCTATAAAGGAAAACTCATCAAAATCACAGTGGACTTCTCAATGTAAACTATCAAATCAAGAAGAGCTGGAAGCGAAATATTCCAAGCCCTGAAAGAAAATAACCTCCAACCCAGAATGATGTACCCTGCAAAACTGTCTCTCAAAATTAATAGAGAGACAAGATATTTCCATGACAAAGAGGAACTGGGGGAGTTTTTGACCACCAATCCAACCATGCAAAGAATACTGAAGGACATTCTAGAGAGAGAGAAGAAAATCACCAGGATTCCAGGAACAATGGCAGAAAGGCCTCAATGAAAGGGGCAGACATTGGAATGAAGGAGAAAAGTAAACAATGACAGAAAAATAGCATAGCAGAGATGAGGCAGAGAAGATTGGCTATATCGTTGTTTTGTCTTGACTGATTTTGTTTGAATCTGGTATGCTTGAGGGTATCAAGTCTGGGAGTAGGGGGCAACTACTCTGGGGATGGTAGGATTCAATAGGATACCCATTCTGGTTTGATTATTAACTGCCTTTTAAGTCCTATAATGTCTCCAATGTTCAGTTTTTATTAATAGTGCTATGTACCACTAAGTTTAATTATACTATGCCTGACTCTATAGAAAATTTTATTGAAAATAACAGGAGACATCATGTAACTACTGTAGATCATCTAGTACTGTGGTTTTATATGTCCTTCTTATTTCATGTTTCTCTAGGAATTTGTATTG
The DNA here is from genome assembly GCA_004027455.1 of Hydrochoerus hydrochaeris. Taxonomy (NCBI): domain Eukaryota; kingdom Metazoa; phylum Chordata; class Mammalia; order Rodentia; family Hydrochaeridae; genus Hydrochoerus; species Hydrochoerus hydrochaeris. The sequence goes on from PVLA01003761.1 coordinate 185,649, forward strand.
TTGACTTGTTTTGGTTTGTTTTTCCCTCTAATACAGAAAGGCTAGGTATACGTGTAGAGACTTATACATGTATAGAACTTCAAAACAGTTTATGAGAATTGATTATAGTTATTGTAAAAAAAGAGGAGAGGAAAGTATTCTAAAGGATATAACTGCATGTATGTTTGAGTGTGTAGCATTGATAACCATATTAGAAAGTTTTTGTTGGATAGATGAACAGAACTGGTTGCAGTGTCACTGTTTAAATGTCCATTTTGTAGGCTTTACTTTTGTAACTTGAACTACTACTTCTAAGGGGAAAATATGTAATTATCAACTAGTGATTTCTTACTGTTTTTTTTTTGAAATTTTGTATTATTTCTATTGTCTTTCTGTTTCATTTTTTTCTCTAAATAAAAAAAAATTTTAAAAAGCAGCTCTGGGAGTGGCAGTTCAGGAGGCTATGTTTTGTTTTGTTTTATTTTATTTTATTTTATTTTGTCTTTTTGAGACAGGGTCTCGCTGTGCAATTCAGACTGGTCTTAGGCTGTCTTTGTAGCCCAGGCTGCTCTCAAATTTGCAATGATCCTCCTGCCTCAGCCTCCTTAATGCTGGGATTACAGGAGTGTGGCTCTATGCCCGGCTTGAGTCTATGTTTTAATAAACCCTCTTCTCTGGGTGATTCTGATAGCCACTGCAGGAACCATTCTTTTTGTGTAGAAGACAGGGTATTGCTATATGTTTGAAACCTGGGCTGACTTCAATCTCACGGTCCTGCTGCCTCACGGCCCTGAGTGCTGGAATTACAGGGATGCACCACAGCGGAGCCCACGAGCCATTATAAATTCTAGTTTAATGTCCCTATGTATATTTTCTTGCTACCTATTCTTCCAGTTTATTCTTGGCTCTTCAATAATTAAATTATTTAAGAGTTAACACTTTTTTCTGTCTTTTTTTTCTTTCTCTTTTGAAAGTTCCAGGGGGCACTGGCATTCTGTAGAAATTTAGGGAAATTGATTACATTTTCACATGCCAAATAAGGCCAGACCTGCCCTTGGTGTTCCACGGCTTTACTTATGTATCTGACTTCCACAGAACTGTGGCTGAATCAGGTGTCTGGAAGACAAAGTACTTTACGTGCACCCGCGGTGAGTTCTAACTTTGCTGTGCTATCAGGGAATCTCCCACTCCCAGTCTCGCCTGGGCCCCAGTAAACATAAAGGCCTGACCAATGTCACAGGCCATTGAGTCCTGATTAAAGAAATGCAGTAAAACTTCATCAATTCAAGCACCTGGAGTGGATGAGCAAGGAGAGATAAAGGAATAAATGGAGAGATAAAGGAATAAATTCCAATAAAGGAATAAATGGAAATCTTGAGTTAAATAGAAAATTCTTTTACAACAACTCAATCTTATCTTCATTGCACTGTATGATTTAAGGAGCACCTAAAGGGTGTTGGAGGTACATCTGAGTGGTAAAGTACTCACATAGGTGGACCTTGGCAATGCAAAATCAAAACCAGTCCCTCCCAAACATGTAAAAGCCATACACAGATAGCTGAGGCAGGAGAATTGCTTAAGGTCCCATCTAAGGACTACTGTGAGAAATGAATGATTTCCAATAATATTTGAAGCATGATGACCTTTTATTTAAGCACATCACCAAAATGATATTATTAAATTATTAGTAGTAGTAATGGAAGGTGAATGTGAGCAAATAAATGACTAATTGAGGAATTCATTGACTAAAACTTATTTGATTACAGCTTTTTTCTCAGTGCCAAAGCAAGTTTCAGGGAAAACTATTCATCTAATAGTAAATGAGCTCTGAAATTCTTGTTGAAACCTTAATACATACAACTGAAACTAAGAGAGAGAGAGAGAGAGAGAGGGAGAGATTTATGCATAATAATTGGAAACTAGGAAACATTCAAATGCCTCTCAGAATGTCAGTGAACAAATGACCAGTACCTCCCTACAGAGGAATAATACTAAGCAGTAAAAAGGAATAGATTATTGATAACACAACTTGGATGAATCTCAAACTTCATTATGCTAAACAAAAAAGGCTAGACACAAGGGGTACATACTATTAGATTTTGTTAACGGAGCATTCTAGAAAAGGCTGGGCTAATCTGTGGTTAGAAGGCACATTGGTGGTTGCCTGAGACCAGGAATGAGAGGTAGGATTAACCCACAGGGACCTGTGGGAACCTGTCATGGCAATGGAAGGGTTCTAAGTTCTTTTTTTTTTTTTTTCCTAGTACTAGGAATGAGCACAGGGTCTTTGCATTGAGCTATAGCCCCGGACCGTTTTTACTTTTGAGACAAGAGTCTTAACTAAATTGCTAAAATGCCCAGGCTGGGTTTCAGCTTGCGCCCCCTCCTGCTTTAACTTCTCAGGGTGCCGGGATTATCGATGCGCCCCACCACACCCAACAGTAGTTCAAAATCTTGATTCTGGTGGCGATGGTGACCAGAGTGTACATACGTGTCTGTAAAAAACTATGAAATAGACGCACTGAAAATGGGCAAGGTCTGTTGTCTGTAAATTATGCCTCAATAAAGTTGACTGAAAGACAAAAAGGAAGAAGCCAGCAAGTTTCCTCCTGAGGCCGATCACCCTGCGGAGGCTGAGGTGGTGGGAGGGACCGTGTGGCCTAAGATGAAGTCGATGCTGCAAACAGAGCTGATATTTTAAGCATGCTTCTCAGGCCCTCTCCTGTTTTGCTCTTATGCTAAATGTTAACTTCTGATTTCAGCACTGACCTGGCGAGTGTCCAAAATACATGGAGGTTCAGTGCTCCAAGCCCCACAGGAACCATCCAGGGGCCCCAAACCATCTTAACAACTTGTGTCACCTCGAAAGCCTACCTCACAGTCACTTTCCAGACTGCCACAGTCACAAATATTCAGTGCACGCTCCAAACTCCTGTGGCAGAATTAGGACAGAGACTCACCCTGAGAGATGGAACCGAAGTCATGGATGTGAGAACAGCCGTGTGGATGGGATGCTCCTGTCCCCCAGCTACCATCCGTTTAGCCGTCCTTCCATCTAGATCTTTCTCAAACACCACTTCAGACTCAAATCACAAAATCAAAATACAGCTGTTGGCCTCATTCGGGGGACATAAATGAGCATTCACCTCCAGGCATGGTGGCACATGCCTGTAAAGCCTGCTACTTGAGAGGCTGAGGCAGAAAGATCACAAGTTCAAGTCCAGCCTGGGCATAAACTTAGTGAGACCTTATATTAAAATAAATTTGGTAAAATAAAGGGCTTAGGATGTAGGCCAGGGGCAAAGTGCTTGCCTAGTATGCACAAGGCCCTGGGTTCAGTCTCCAGCAATGTTAAAAAAAGCAAAGCAAAACACAACTAAAAATCACTACAAACAGCTGGTTAACATTTTAGCTCCCTTCAGGACACACGCATTTATTTAACATAAAAATACGCTGTTACTGTATGAGGTGTTGGTTATTTGCTCTTTCACCACTTACCAATTTATTGGAAACATTTCCCGATGCTATTCAATAGTCCCAATCAACCTATTGGAAACAACTGCTGCATCCCAAACAACTGCAGAGCTGTAGGACAGGATACCATCTGTGCCATTTAGGTGCTGATGGATCAGTGTGGGTGACTCTGACCCTCTGTCTCCATCCTATAGCAGCCTGGTCCTGACATAGTCCTAGCATTAGGGGAGAGGCACAGGGGGACCCATTCAGGTGCCACACTGCCAACCTCTACTGGCTTCAATCTGCTCACATCCTATGGGCCAGAGAAAGTCTTGTGTGCCTGTGTGCAAGGGGGAAGCTAAGGGATGAAGTGGATTCCACTCTGTTGGGTGGGTGGGTTGCAGGGTTATAGGCATAGGTTTTGGGTGCAGGGAGAGAGTTAAAATGGGGGCCAAAGGCTGGGTGTGGTGGTGCACACCTGTAACCCCAGAACTCTGGAAGCCGAGACAGGAGGATCACCATGAATGTGAAGCTAGTCTGGGCTGCATAGCAAGACTTGACTCAAAAAAATCCAAGGGTGTGTGTGTGTGTGCATGCGCGCGCACACACATGCAAATGCACATGGCAGAGAGGTGACAATGGGCAGTGTAACCATAACAAAGCTTGCTTTCAATGGCAGGCTTCCATGGATGTTTGCAAATTTATTTATTTACAAGTCATAGGTGCTAGATGCCAGCTATCATTCTAAGTGCTTTATAGATATTTATGCATCAGAACAAGCCTATAAAGTAAGTAGTAGTATGAACTTTATTTTACAGATGAGGAAACTGAGGCCCAGGAAGGTTGAACAGTTTGTCTACAGGGACCCAGGTAGTCAGTGGAGGAATCAGGATCTGCACTTAGAGCTGTCACTGATGAACCTTGCTGCATTCCTCTCTTGAGTTGTCTGATATCCCCTTTCCCTTCCAGACTGTGACCACAGAAAAAGCACCTGGGTAGCTTGGCCCTGTGCACACACAGTGTATGTTTACTGAGTATAGTAATTATTGCATCACTTGATATTTAAATTGGTGCTAAAGTTTTCAGCTATTATTTATTGTTTAAGGATTAATTCATATGTTGAAACCTGAAAACTCAGTATCTCAGAATTTGACTGTGTTTGGAGAAAGGACCTCTGAAGGGGGATTTAAATTAAAACGAGGCCTTTAGGGCACGTCCTGATCCAGTCTGACTGGTGGCCTAAGAAGGGGATATTAGTACATGCAGATGACACCAGGGGCTTTGTACACGTGAGGATGACCTTGTGAAGACAAAGCAGCAGGAGGGTGCAGACTGCAGAGTGAACAGAGAGGCCCAGAAGAAATCCAACCCTGCCAGCACCTTGACCTTGGGCTTCCAGCTTCCAGAACTGCCAGGAAATCATTTCTGTCATTGGAATCATCCAATCAATGGCACTTTGATATGGCAGCCTGTTATGGTTTGTGTCTAGATGTCCCCACAAACCTTGTACAGTCATGGGGTGTGCTTTTCAGAGGCAGTTAAATCTAGAATTTGTGATTGATTCACTGTCTAGTGCTAGGATTATGAGTGTGAGTGCTATGCTTATCCTAGGATGGCTAGCCTACATATAGTAGTCTTCTTTCACTCCCTTCAATTTTCACTCTTGTTTCTTTTGCTGTCTTCTGCTGCCGTGAACCATTGCTCCTCTGTCATGCTACCCTGCCTTGGAGCCAGCTGATTGTGGACTGAAACCTCCACAAACTGTGAGCTAAATAAACCTTTCCTTCCTTAATTTTGGGAGTCTCATATTTTGTCCCAGCAATGAGAGAAAATAACTAGAACACAGTCCTAGAGGACTAATACAAAGGCTATGCTGTCAGAAGCACTTTAAGTTTGTACATTGATCTAAATCTGTTCATATACTGATCACCACTTAGGAGTCAGTCACACCTTTGTGGGTAGAGTATGTTCTTAATTAATGGAAAATGAATAACTGTTTTCTCCATAAAAGCAAGTGTTATGACAAGGACCATGGGATTCATGTCTGTATTTCTAATGGCTCTAGAATATTTGAGACATATTGCACATTCAGGAAACATCCATCACAGGAATTAATAGAACCACACTTTCTTATTCCTTTCACTTCAGCTAAAGCCAAGGCAATCTGAATGGATTGGGAGAACTTAAGCAAGGGACTAAGAAAATCAGTCTGAAGTCACATTTTGTACTAATATAGCTTAATTCGAGTGAAAATTTAGTAGGCTTCCTATTTCCTCTAAGAAAACCATGATTAACTTACCAGGGCCATAGTTACAGATGGTAACCATGTCTGCCTTGCCCGTGGGAGTTGAGTGCTGCCACTTGGCCCTGGCATCCTGGGCTCCAATTACTTCCCTCACATAAATACTTTCCAATTGAATAATTCAGTTTCCAGTTATATTAGTCCATTTCCATTACAATAATTAAATAATTGAGGCTGGTTTCTTAATTTTTAAAAAGAGGTTATTAAGCTGGTAGTTTTGTCTTTTTTTCTTTTGTTGGTGCCAGGGATCGAACTCACCACCTTGTGCTTGATAGGCAGGTGCTTGAGCCACTGAGCTGAATCCCTAGCAAGTTCATAGTTTTGAAAGCTCAAAGTCCAAGATTGGGCAGCCCCATTAATTGGCTTCCCATGAGAGCTATTGGCAGATGGACTCATGGTGGGCATGAGCGTTCTGTTTTTTTTGTAGCACTGAGGATGGAATCTGGGGTTGCTCTACCACTATGCTATATCCCTATACTTTTTTTTTTGAAGTAGGTCTCACTAAGTTGCCAAGGCTGGCCTCAAACCTCTACTCTCCCTACCTTTGCCTCCTGAGAAGCTGGACTATACCACCAGCCCCTGGCCATGGTGGGGACGAGGGTGGGGTAGGATACGATGCATGTGTGAAAGGAGGGATAACAGGCATGGCAGGAAGCCAGAGGGGGCTGGAGTTCCATGAGAATACATGAATCCCTTCCTGGAGGAGGCCCCCAAAGGACTTCCACCTCTTCAAGGTCTCACCACCTCTTAACATTGTCCCATTGAAAACCAAGCTCCCAACATAGGAACCAGTGGGTGAAAAACCATTTGCAAACAATAGCTCTGGAAGGTCCTGTCTACAGAGAAGAGCTGTCATGGAGCTCTTCAGATGCTAAGGCTCCCCTCACCAACCTATTTCTCAAAGTATTGATTAGAATTTAGTAAGCTTCCTATTTCTTCTAAAAACACCATGGTTAACTAACCAGTGCCTTAGTTACATATAGTAACCCCACAGGGGGAGTATCAATCTTAAATGACAAATTCACACTTATATTCCAATCTCCCTTGGCCTTTGAACCTCCTCTATGCTAAACCAAGGGAGAGCAAACATATCTAACTCATTTATGGTGAATATATTTGTTACTTTTCTGTTGATGAAACAAAACATCCAAAAACCACAAGTTATGGGAGGAAATCTTTTTTTATCCCACAGTTTGTGGAGGTTTCAGTCCATAATCAGCTGGCTCCAAGGGAGGGTGGGATAGCAGATGGCAGAGGAGAAACAGTTCATGGCAGGCAGACGGTAGCAAAATAACAAAGTAGTGAAGAAGCAGCAAGTGACAAACCTCTTTCTGTCTATTATATTATATTCACCCTTAATCCTAGTGCTCTTAATCCTAGCGTTGCATCATGAATCAATCCTGGCATCACACACTGGATCAAGCACCTCTGAAAAAACCCACCTATGATGGCAAGAGGCTGTGGATGGGGGACATCTAGACACAAACAATAACAGGAAGCCATTTTCTGATCCCTGTTTCAGCTAGCCAACTCATCTAACTGTTACAGCCTTTTCTAACTCCCCAAGCTAGAACATTAAATGCAGAATTTCTGCTTAGTGGGATCATGATAATAAATTTTGCCTGATTCAACTTTATGTTCCTTCTGCCATTATCCCACCCTATTAATATCCATTCCCAAGACACTGGGGATGTAGCTGAATAGTAGAGCGCTTGCCAAGCCTGTACCAGGCCCTAGATTGATTCCCCAGAACCATACACACAAAAAATCAACTCCCACACATAGTCCCCAGATTTCTGCTTATAAAAACAAAACTCACAGTTCTGTTGAAGTGTGGTACACTTTCTTATATGCTATAGTATGCACCTTACTTTTAACAATGGATACCCTGCAAGGCCAGGAGTTCAGTGGTAATTGTAATTCAATTGATCCCATGAGCTCTTGTGTATGATTTTCTGAAATTTCAATCTTGTAACTATCGGACACAGAGTTCTCAGGTGATACCTAGGAGTTTGTAGACCACGTACACATTGCTTGAGCTGGAAATTTGAATCACTGAACTTATCTTTTTCTCTCATTATTTTGTCCAGCAACATAGGAGGAACCAACCAATGTCATTATATTTCTCAGTTTTTACAAATATTTGAAAGTATCATATATAGAGTAACTGAGATTCTTGCCTCCCATAAGTGATTTGATTAGGGATATCCAGCACAGCTATTTTGTGACTCTCTACAAATGGTTCATATCATGAGCTATCACTACTCTCTAACCTGTTGGAAATGCAGTCCTTAGAATTTGTGAGAACTATCCTATGGGAAAGCCAATTCTAGAAATCACAAAATCAATTTTAGGAAACTCAGTCTTAACGTTCTATTCCTCTAGGACCACTCCTGATACCAAAATCTATACCAATTAGGGTTTCCAGAGAAATAAAGCTAATAGGATAGATGTATTGCTTAATGATAGGAGTAGGTCCTAAGAAATACATCATTTTGTTGTGTGAGTATCATCTTACCCTACCATAACTTCTTACTGTTTGTTGTTGTTCATTTTTTTTTTTTCAGTACTGGAAATTGAACTCTTGGCCTTTGCATCAAGCTACAGCCTTTTGTCGTTTTACATTTTGAAACAGGGTCTTCCTAAGTTGTTAAGATGCCCAGGCTGGGCTCAAACTTGTGATCCTCTGACCTCAGCCTCCCCGAGAGCTAGGATTACAGGCATGAGCCACCACATATAGCTACAACATGTTTACTTTATAAATTTCTAAATTTTAAACAACTTTTGACTTGTAAAATTTAGCTTTGAACATACATTGTGCAGTGGTACCAAATTATTTTTTTAGGAGTTTTATAAGGTTTTTTTTTCTGTTCAATTTCTTTAACATTTTTTTTTTGTTGTTGTTGTTAAAAACTAAGGAAAACACACATATTAACCTAGGCCCATAAAGGGTCAGGATCCTCTTATCATCGGATTCCACCTCTGTAGTCTGTCTCACTGGAAGGTCTGGGGGGCAATAATACCCCTGGAGTTGTCACTTCCTGTGATGACAGTGTCTCCTAAAATCTCTCCTGAAGGATCTGCCTGAGGCTGTTTTAGAGGAGAACTCACTGAAGTAATGGTTAAAAAGACAGTACAGTAAGTACATAACCCAACCATGGCCATTTCTCATCATTGTCAGGTGTCATGTGTTGTGCCTACTTTTATAGCACAGAAAGCTTGTTTATCTCAGCAACACCACACACATGAGTAATACCTTGGGATATGACATTATGATGGCCCCATCACTAGGTGATGGACGTTTTTGTGTGTGTTCTGTGCTGGGATTGAATTCAGGGTCTTGTCCTTGCTAGGCGAGTGTTCTATTATTGAGTTAAAGCCTCAACCCCTTGTATCTTTTTCTTTTTATGTGTATGATAGGAGCTTTTGAGCTCCATTATAATCTATAGGATCACTGTTGTTTATGGAGTAGATCATTGAATAAAATATCTCATATGCAGCATATGTTTGGATCTTGTTTCTTGATATATTCTGCCAGTCTGTGTCCTTTGATTGGCGAATTGAGACCATTAACATTGATGGTTATAACTGATATGTATTGACATATCCTTGTCATGTTATTTTCCTGTTGTTGGCTCCCCCATTGTTTTTCCTTCCCTCTACTTGTTTGCCTTCCCTGGTGGATTCCTTCTGGTCACGATCATGGAGCTGTAGTCCTTATGATCTCTTTCTACATTGTCCTTCAGACTATTTTGGAGTGGTGGCTTGGTGGTCATAAATTTCCTCAGATGTTCTTTGTCATGGAAGAATCTTATTTCTCCATCATTTTTGAAAGATAGTTTTGCAGGATACACCAATCTGGGTTGAAAGTTGTTTCCTTTAGAATTTGAAGTACTTCACTCCAAGCTTTCCTAGACTTGAGAATTTGTGCTGAGAAGTCAGCCGTGATTCTTATGGCTTTCCTTTATAGCTGATTTATTTTTTTTCCCTACCAGTTTTTAAAATTCTATTCTTAGCTGGGCGTGGTGGCTCACAGCACTTAGGGGGCTGAGGCAGGAGGATCATTGCAAGTTCGAGACCAGCCTACGCTACAAAGTGAGCTCAAGGCCAGCCTGAACTGTATAGAGATGCTGTCTCAAAAAGACCAAAAAAAAAAAAAAGATTCTATTCTTGTGTTGAATTTATGGAATCTTGACTATGATATGCTTGGCTAGAATTTTTTAATCATTGCTAATTGGAGTTCTATATGCCTCATTTACCCAACAAATTCTTTTTTTTTCTACCAGGAAAGTTTTCTGTCATGATGTCTATGAACATTTTTTAATGTCATTTGTGGTATCTCCTCCTTGTTCACTGACTACACTTAATCTCAAGTTATTCTTCTTTGTCTCATCTAGCAGCTGCTGGATTGATTTCTCATGGTCCCTTGATAGTTTTGAGAAATCTTTCTTTTCCTGGTCAGTAACTACAAGCCTGTCTTCAATATCTGAGATCCTGTCCTCACATTGACTAATCTGCTTCAAATATTTTCAATGAAATTTTTATTCTCTTGGTTCTGCTTTATGGATTCCATTTCTTTCCTATGCTGTGCTTCCATAATTTGCTTAGGTTCATTATTATTATTATTATTTTGTCTCTAACTGTGCTAATATTGCTAAACATGGTGTGTATTTTGGTAATTTCTGTAGTAGAGATCATTTCTGATTTCATTTTTTCCAGAGCCCCATTCAATTGCTCTATTGATTCTACTTCAAGGAGACCTGGTGGGGGGGCTTTCAGACTGTTCCACCTCATTGTCCCCTAGGTTTTCCTTTGGTGAACTGGATGTCTGGGGTTGCATCTTGTTTAAGTGTCTTCTCATTTCTATTCATTTTTTAGTTTAATTCCTGGGGTGATGCTTGTAAGTTGCCTATGGTGGGTTGCTTTATTGGTAGTATTTAGGACCCTTAGGTGATGATTCTGAGGTATCTTCCAGGTGTAGCTAGTTTTTGGGTTTTGAGACTGTTGGAAGATCTTACCTCTTCAGTTTGTTGGAGATGAGAAGTTGTTTGTTTGGCCTAGTCCCTGTTTCTTTGGCACTGTTCTACAGTATTTCCTGTGACCCTTAGTTAATCTCAGCCGTAGATTATCAGGACCAACAGTGCCAGCCAGTGCAGTCCACCATGTCTGCCACTTCCCTCCACTGCAACATTTCTCTGCAGAGGACTCTGGGGTCACCAGCCATCACTGTCACCATGACTGTGCATCCCCAGGTTCAAATAGCTCCTTTTGGGCAATGAGTCTATCTCAGGAAAAAAGCGCCACCAGCAACTGCCTTCTCCTTCGTTGGAGTTTTTCTTTTTACTCTCTCTGTGGGCTTCAATCCATACTTCAGATTCTTCCTGGGTCCAGGGGACCCACTTCCTCCTTGTCTTCCTCAGGATGCTATATTTTAGCATCTGGATGGTGACTCTCGGAGAGGCTGTTTTCTTTGTTGCTTACCACTCTGCCCTCTTCCCAGAAGTTCCATTGACTAAAACATCGTTATGCAGTGTATGACTGCATATAGATATTTGAGGGAGGATTTTGCTAGGGAAATTGGCTTATGTAATTGTAGAAACACAGAAGTCCTACAGTGGGCCATCTACAAGCTGGAGAACCTGGGGAACCGGGACATGGCTCAGTCCAAGTTCAAAGGCCTGAAAACCAGGGCACCCACCTGTGTAACTCTCTACCTGAGGCAAAGGCCTGAGGACCCAGAGCTCTGATGGCCAGTGGCAAAAGATGGGTGTGTCAGCTCAGAGGAGAGTACACTAACTGTTTCTCTCCTTTCTGTTTTTTCTAGAACCTCCACCAATTGGTGATGCCTGCTCTTAATGGGTGATGGTAGATCTTCCTTCCTCAACTCCTGATTCAAATGCCAATCCCTTCTAGAAACACCCTTACAAGCTTACTAGAAATAATGCTTCACCAGCTATCTGGATGTCCCCTGGGTGTCAAAAGGCACCTAACATTAACCATCACACTACCCTTGACCCATTCAGCTATGGCTGGAGGAGGTGCAGGTCACTTAGGACAGAGCAACTGCCAGGCCCCTCCCTGCAGGTGGGCGAAGTGGTTTCTCAGGGAGAGTTAGGCACCTCAGTGACACTCCAAAAGGTGTTTCCCACAGTGTGCAATAGTGAGGAGCTGATTAAAGTCTTAGTTTTAAAATTATTTAAGTAATGCAGCAGCATATAAGATGAAGAGTGATAAATACCACAGGTTCAAGTCAAATTCCTAAACCTGCAAGAATAAATAAACATAAAGGACCATGCAATAAAGCACATTTAACAAAGACCACATTAGGGGGTTAAATAATCAAAACTTGTGAGAGTTCTATAGTCAGTTTAATCAAAAGAGAGGAGGGATAATCAAATTTAGGAAGTCAGGTAGGGGGCCCAGAAAAGTATTCGAAAGCTGGGAAAAGGAAAAATAAAAGCAGAAAAATAGAACCTGAGATCTGCCCAGGTGTAAATCCGCATGGAGGTATAGGAGAGGGCCTGGGACTCCCCTCTGGGGCACCTATTGTCACTGTGTTTCTCATTAGAGAGAATGATCAGGCAGCTTTCCAGAGAAAGGAAATTCCTTTCCATTTCAGTTCAAGAACTTCCCAGAAAGCTTCTCAACTGCTGGAATTTCTGTTATGAAAATCAGAAATCCTGATATGTTGGGGGCAACGTAGTTATTAACCTCAGAAAACATGACTAACATAAATCAGAATGTATCATTTAAAAAAAAAGATTGCCAGAAACAGGGAAATATAATAGTTATAACTTCAAATTAGTCTTTCTCCTGAAGGTATCAAAGGAAGCCAGATGTGTTACTGGTGTGTGTGTGCATGCACGTGCATGCATCCGTGTGTGTGTGTGTGTGTGTGTGTGTGTGTGTTGCTAGGGATTTAACCCAGGGCATAAGTGCTGTACTTTGAATCCATTGCCTCTAGAGATTGCCAGTGGCTAAACTGAGACACCTACCCAGAAAAAGAGAGAAAAAATAAGAGTCAGTTTAAGGTTGCCTTTCCACAAAACTGAGATGGTTCTTTAAATATAGTCTGAGTTTGGGTTTGGTGGTGCCCACCTATAATCCCACTGCTCTGGAAGGCTGAGGCAGGAGAATGGTGAGTTTGAGTCCAACCTGGAAAACTCAGCAAAAACCTGTTTCAAAATAAAAGTTTTGGGATTTAGCTCAGTGAAAAGGGCCTGGGTGCAACCCCCAGTAACACACATGAAAGAAAGAAGAAAGAAAGAAAGAAAGAAAGAAAGAAAGAAAGAAAGAACCCTGTAGAGGAGTGTTTTATCAAAAGTGTTTAATGATATCAAACTCTTTTTTTGTAAAAATAGCTCAGGTTAATCAAGAGAATGGCAACCACTGCCCCGTGGTTCCAGTGGTCATTAGTGCTTTCCCAACATGCACTTGCAGTGGAGAGAACTGAGTTGCCTTTAAAGCTCCTTGAGGAGTGCTAAAAGTTATTGGTACATTTAAAGCAAAACTCCAGGGCCCTGCATTGTACCTGAAGCAGGTGTGGTGATCCAGGACAAACATTGCAGATTGATGCTTATGTTCCAGATGTTAACACTGTCAGAAGCTTGACTTCCATGTGGAATATGAACTCTTATGATTTGAAGACTGCTTTTTTCTGTGACTTCTACTGGCTTTGGGCAGCATGAGGAGCACCCTGGGAGACCCTCAAACCATGAAATGAGGGAGAAATGAGTTGTGGAACAGAATTCTAGTTGCTATGATCTGCTGGCATTCAGCTCCTACGGGAGTTTTTCTTTAGACAACAACTGGTGAGTGACTCCTGCCCAAGCATGTGTCATATCCCTGGAAAGAGTGCTTTGTTGACACCATTCTGGGAAAGGGTTGATTGAACTTGGGACACAGAGATGCTGCAGGTGGTTTCACTTTAGCGTTTCCAGTGTTACTCTCCCACAATGACTGGGTGAGAGACAGTCATGGGAAAGAGCTGTGGTCATGGAGTGGGCTGGAAAGAGACCCTCTGTGGGGTTTGAGTTAATGGACATAGGCCTCATGCCTCATGGTCAGAAGTCAGAAACAGTCTTAGTTGCTGTGGATTTGAAAGTTCCAGTGATGGAGCCCTTGAGTGGCTCCAAATGTCAGCTGATGCCTGCATCCAGCATGCATCTGGGGTCTGACTATCTTCTTTATCTACCAGCATAAGCAGGGACATCTCCTAACCTGGACACTGCCACAGCTTGGGAAAAGCAGAGGGACCTTGGAGAAGAACAAGAATTGCTAGACCCCAAAATTATTGTAGATCCCAGAAGAAAACCTGTGATTTGAAATCAGAGAAATTTATTTTGTTTTTTTCTTTTCCTTTTTGTTTTGTGTGTGTAAATTTTTTTTCTTTCCTTCTCTCTTCTTCACTAGTTCATTGGGGTTTGGGGAATTTTCCTTTGTCTTTGTTTTTTTCTCTCTTTTTCTTTTTTAAATTTTTTTCTTTATTTTTTCCTTGCCGGAGTCCAGCTGCGGCAGGGCTCAGGGGTCCCAAAGGTGGTCAGGGAGTCGGCGAGTGAGAGACAGAAGACACTGCACTCCAGTCTGTGAGTGAATCTGAATCTGCTTTATTTTTTAGAAGCTGGAGTATATATTTGCTAACTTCTGGCAGTAACTTAAACCCCAAGCAGGAAGCGTCCCAGGCTTAGGGCCAGGCAGGGATAATCTTAAACAATATGTGTTAATTAACTTTTTTCACCTTTGTTACACTTTAATCTTGTTACTTAATTAGCTTGGGAAATGTAAGCAGACACACCTGGATGCCCACAGGAGGGAGAGATGGAGTGGCAGCTGTGAAGCTATCATGCCGCTCCCTACATTTTTTCCCTTATCACTTATGGGAGTATGGCAGGCCCTGTGAGGATAGCGCCTGTCTTGGGTCAAGGACTCTTCATATGAACCCAACCAGGCCTTACCCGTCATGGGCCTGCAGGACAGCAATTGGTCCTGTG